>JAXQQM020070216.1:0-11042 GCA_034641835.2 Pinus albicaulis
AACATAAAACCATAAAAATACCAAAAACATCATAAAACACTAGACACAACGCAGTAAGAAACAAACACCTAGGCACATACAGTGCACCTCACTTCAGTAGTTTACCAACCCTGGTTGACAATTAAATGAACTCAATTTAGGAGACTAGGTTGAGCCCAAACATTTTGGCGCCGTTGCCGGGGAAATGAAAACTAGGTAACCTTTGTTTCTTAACTCCCAAAAACAATTATATGTGTAGAGAGATAGACTCAAGGGGTAGATTCATAAGCAGCATAAACAGAAGTTTGATTCCTAGAACACCACTTGTTTCACCTAGACCAAGAGCTAGTACACCTTCAACTCAGACCCACATTCCATCCTTTACTGATCCTGGACTTCTAGAAGACCTAAGATCAGATATTCCATTAGAGAAACCTTCCACTTCATCCACTGAACCTGCCTTAGAAGAAGATCCAAAGACTCCTGTTAGGGACAAAAACATTTCCACTTCCACAGGAGAATCAACCATGGCAGAAGAAGGGGGAGGAGGAGTCTTTAATGGATAACACACATTATTTGGAGGTAGAGGTAGAGGTAGAGGAGAAGGAGGTAGAGGTGCAGAAGGAGGAAGAGGTAGAAGAGAAATGGGAAGCTCTTTTGGGTTCCCTATAATAGATGAAGAAACCAACACAACCATGAAAAACATTTCACCCTCTGTCCTTCCAAACTTCTATGGACTTAAAACTGAAGATCCTGAAACCTTCCTATTTGAATTTGAAATCTTGTGTAGAACTTATGACTACTTACAAGATGCTAAAAAACTTAAACTATTTCCTTCAACATTGAAAGGAGCAGCATTGAAGTGGTTTATGAGTTTGATCAACAGTTCTATTAGGACATGGGAAGACATGAAACAAGCATTTCTAGAGAGGAATTTAAATTATTGTATGCTGGTCAATCATAAGGAAGAAGTGTTTAAGATGTTACAAAAAGAAGATGAAAACTTGGAAGATTTGTTGGAGAGATTTCATTACAACATCAAAAGAGAAAAAATGGAAAACTTAGATCAAGACACCTTAAAATCTCTTTTGTTGAAAACAATTAGGGATGAATGGTTGGATATCCTTAACATGATGGGAAAAGGGGATATATCACAGGTCACATTACCTGAAATATCTGAGTTGTGTATCAACCTTTCAAGAGAGAAATTTAAAACTGTAAAAGGTCCAAGAGATCCTGCTCTTGCAAGGGCAAGTAAGTCTGCTTCTGGGACAGTAAGTAGGTCATAAATAGGACATATGCTTTATTATTTAAAATATGACATCTTAGGGAGTCTTAGTGAACAAATAGACACCCTTAAGATAAAAAACAAGCAAAAAGCTGAATCTGATACCTTAGCAATCTTTTGTCCCAAATGTAGAAAGAAACATGCCTTGAGAGAGTGTCCTTTGGATGTAAAAGTTGTAGAGACCTGTGTCATTTGTTCTGAAAAACATGAGACCAAGAATTTTCCTTCCCTTCCTGGTCTCAAAGCTGTCTTTCAAGAGGAAACTCCTACAAATTCCACAGAATCTCTCAATTTTGTCTCTAGAAGGCCTTGGCAAGGACCTCAAACACAAGGATTCCATGATCAAATGTATAACCAACCTCCACCTTGGAATTCTTGGCAACAACCTTGGCCTCAATTTCAAAATCAATCTCAAGCCTGGGCACAAGGAGCACAAAATCCCTATGGAAGATACTCTCAGTACTATCAGTATCCACCATCCTATCCACCATACCCACATTTTTATCCTCAAAATCCTCAACAAAATTTTCAACAAAATCCTCAACAACATCATCAAAACCTACCACATCAAAATCAACCACTTCCATTACCATTTCCTCAAAAATCAAATCAGTTACCTGCTCAACCCATACCAAACCCCAATAATAAAAATCCTCAGAACACATACATGATAGAAGGCCAACAGTTTCCAACTTATTTAATTACTCCTTTAGACCTTAGTTATGTTCAACTTAGGTATGGAAGAATACTTGAAAAGAGGAAACCTTCTGTGATCATACAAGAACAAGATAACTCTAAGGAAGATTCTCTATGGGTGAATAAAAATCTTGAAGAAGATACATCTTTCAAAGACCCAAACACTGAAAAATTAAAGCAAAAAGATCCAATAATTTCAACTCCTGTATTAGAGCAACCATCCACATCTACTTCTATACCTCCCTTTCCAGAAAGATTACAAATTGATAGAGGTGTAGAAAAACAAATTATAGTGCCTAATTATGATTTCCTAGATGAGCTGAGAAATGTTTGCATTAAAATTCCATTATTACAAGCCATCAAGGAAATTCCAATTTTAGCCAAAACAATAAAGGAGTTGAGCATGAAGAAAACAAGAAAAAGAATAAGAGAAACAAATAAAATTCAACTGGCAGGAAAAATAGCAGACATTATGACGGGTAAGATTTCTATTCCAAAGTATCTTGACCCAGGAAATCCAGTTGTTAAAATTCACATCAATGGAATTGAAATCCAAAACACACTCATTGATTTAGGAGCAGTAATCAATATCATGAGTAGACAAATCATGGATAAACTGAAACTTTCTAATCTTCTCTTTACACCCACATTATTACAATTAGCAGACAGATCTGTGATCAAACCTGATGGGGTAATAGAAGACATTCCAGTGTCCCTAGATTCTTAGGACTCCCCTGTGGATTTCATGATCCTAACTCCTAAGAATAATCTAGGAGGACATCCTGTTATATTAGGAAGACCTTGGTTGGCTACAACTGATGCTTTTATTAGTTGTAGATCCGGTGATATGTACATCTCTGATGGTAGTTCAACTAAGAAATTCACTTTGTATCCTCCAGCTAAGACAATTACAGATTTAGATGATACTCAATGGATAGAGGATGAAGAAGATTTACAACCTCTCTTCACAATTTCAGAAATTAGTGAAGATAATCAAATTTTGAATACTCTAGAAAACTTTGAATCCTCTTCAGAATACAAACATGAACCATTTCAAGAGGGATCCAACATTGAGTTTTTGTCATCAAAACAGATGTCTCTTCATTCTATGGATAAATTTGGCAGCTCTACAAGTGAGATATTTCCAGGAAAAACTTTGAATATAAACAAGAACCTAGAAAAATCTCAACAAGAAGAGTTAGTCAAGATATTACAGAGACATTCTTCTACATATGCATGGGAGTACACTGACATGAAAGGGATAAGCCCCAAGACTTGCACTCATCACATCTATATAGAGGAAAATTGTAAACCAATCAGCCAATCTCAAAGACGGATGAATCCAATTTTTAGGGAGATTGTTAAAGAAGAATTTCAAAAATTGTTAAATGTCAACTTCATCTATCCCATTTCAGATAGTCAGTGGGTTTCTCCTTTGGTAATTGTGCCAAAGAAAAATGGTAAATGGAGGGTATGTATTGACTACTGGGAATTAAACAAAGCTACTCTTAAAGACCATTTTCCCTTACCTTTCATAGATCAAGTTTTAGATACATTAGCTGGAAAAAATTACTTCTCATTCCTAGATGGGTTTAGTGGTTACAACCAAATCCAAGTAGCACTTCAAGATCAAGAAAAAACCACATTTACCTGTCCTTGGGGTACCTATGCTTACTGGGTATTTCCATTTGGATTATGCAATGCACCTGCAACATTCCAAAGGGCAGTATTAGGAATTTTTTCAGATCTAATACATGATTGTGTAGAGGTATACATGGATGATTTCACAGTTTATGGAAACACATTTGAAAAAGCCTTAGCAAACTTGGAAAAAGTTTTAAAGAGATGTCAAGAAGTAAATCTTTCACTTAGTCATGAGAAATGTTTCATGATGTTTATTGAAGGTATTGTTTTGGGGCATCACATTTCAGGGGATGGGATTAGAGTTGATGAGTCAAAAGTTGAAGTCATCTCTAACTTATCTATTCCAAGTTGTCAAAAAAATGTTAGGAGTTTTCTAGGATTTACAGGATATTATCGGAGGTTTATAGAAAACTTCACCAAGATAGCATCTCCACTCTTCAAATTACTTACCAAATATTGTGAATTCAAATGGAATTCTGATTGCCAGTTAGCCTTTGAAACCCTGAAAACTAAAATTTCTGAAGCACCTATTTTAAGGGGACCTAACTGGAAGTTACCTTTTCATATCTCAACAGATGCCTCTGATACAGCTCTAGGAGCAGTATTGGGACAAAAAGACCTGATTCCTTATGCCATCTACTATACCAATAAAAATTTGACTCCTGCAGAGTTAAACTATACTGTAACTGAAAAAGAGTTTTTAGCTGTTGTTCATGCCATAAACAAATTCAGACACTATATAACAGGCTATGAAACTTTTGTTCACACAGATCATTCTGCAATTAGATACTTAATGAACAAATCAATTACTAATGGCAGAGTCATAAGATGGTTATTGCTTTTACAAGAATTCAACATTACCATTCTAGATAGGCCTGGAAAACAAAACACAGTAGCTGATTTCCTATCTAGACTCCAAAACATCAAAGATGACACTCCAGTTGAAGATCAATTTCCTGATGAATATCTTTTTTCAATTTCTACTCAGACTCCTTGGTTTGCTGACATTGCTAATTATTTAGTTTCAGGGAAATTTCCTTCAATAATGAATGCAAGAGACAAAAGAAAGATCATTTATGACAGTGCAAAATATTCATGGGTTGCTAATGAGTTATATAAGACAGGTCCAGATTTTATCATTAGGAGATGTGTTTGGGAAGATGAGATGCCTGAGATTCTCAAGGCATCTCATGATGAACCTTATGGTAGACACTTGCTGATAAAAGGAAAACCTATAAGATCCTTCGTTTAGGATATTATTGGCCATCCCTGTTCAAAGATGTTAAAGAGTATGTCAAAAGGTGTGACAGTTGCCAAAGGGTAGGGAAACCTTCTCCTTCAGGTGAGATGCCATTGCAGCCTCAGGTACATATTGAACCTTTTGAAAAATGGGCTTTGGATTTTGTAGGACCTATTAGTCCTCCATCAAGATAAAAGAGATATATATTAGTTTGCACTGATTATGTTACCAAATGGGTAGAGGCCAAGCCATTACTTTTTGCTAATGAAGCATCTGTAGTTACTTTTCTTTTTGAGGATATTTTTACTCGTTTTGGTTTCCCAAGGGAAATTGTTACAGATCAAGGAGCTCAATTTACATCAAGGCTAGTGGAGCAAATGATGGAGAGGTACAAAATCAGGCATAGAAAATATACTCCTTATCATCCACAAGAAAATGGCCAAGTGGAATCTAATAATAAGGTCATTGAAGGAATCCTAACAAATACTGTTCATTTACATAGAAGAGACTGGGTAGATAGGCTTCCTGAAACCTTGTGGGCCTACAGAACTACATGGAGAAACACAACAGGTCATACTCCTTATGAACTTGTTTATGGAAAGCAAGTTTTGTTTCCCATAGAGTTCCAGATTAAAACTTTCAAAATGGCAGTTCAGCTAGGACTTGATTTAACAGAGGCACAAAAGCATAGATTGGAGCAGATTAATGAATTGGATGAGATCAGACAAGATGCAATTCAGAAAACAAGTCTAGTCCAACAGCAAAGGACTAGATGGCATGACAAGTACATCAAAGAGAAGAAGTTCAAAGAAGGTGACTGGGCTCTCTTGTTTGATTCAAAATTCAAGGATTTTCAAGGTAAATTTCAAACACATTGGCTTGGGCCATATGAAATTGTTGAAATTTTTGACAATGGAGCGGTAAAAATCAGGACAATAGATGAAGAAGAGGTCACTTTTCTTGTGAATGGTCATAGATTGAAGCTGTATCACAAACCACTCTCAAGAGAAGAATTTGTCAAGAAGTTCCAGGAAAACAGTGATGTGAAGTTAATGAAGAAGAATCTTTCTTCTTCATCAACTTGATTGAATTTTCTGAAGTCATTTTTGAAAAAAAATAAATAAAACAAAATAAAATTAAAAATTAAAATTAAAAAAAATAAAAAAATAAAAAAATAAAAAATAAAAATAAAAAAATAAAGTATAAACATGAAAACCAATCACTGATTGGCATGTTTATACAGAAAAGATAGGGTGAAAATCAGAGTCTTTCTGACACTCTAAATTTTCCATTTTGTTTCTGCAAGCAACTGTTACAAAATCATAAGTTCAGATCCATTGCACTTATGATCCATCTCATTTCATTTCATTCCATTTACTTATCCATCCATACTCCATTTCATTCATTCATTCATACTTCACTTCATTTCATATTTCATTCATCTCATTCCATACTTCATCCACCTCATTTCCATATCAAAATTTAAAGTTTGATGTTTTTCTGCAAATGAATAACACATGTCATGGATTGCAGGCCATTTCTTATATTCTTCCACTCCATTTCATAAATTGTAATCCATCCCATTCCATCATTCACTTCATACATATTCCATTATACCATGTTTCATCATCTGTCTTCACCCATTCCATAAAATATTCCATGTATATTCCAAACCACTCCATTCCATGATTAAAATTCTCTACAGGTACATTCTGCAGCTAAACAGACATTCTGCAGCTAATCAGACTCTCCGCAACCAGACAGTCATTCCGCAGCTACAGATCCTGAAGGCACTGATCAACAGACATTTGAAGTGCAACAAGATGATCCAGTATATCCATGAACAAGAAGAATCAAGAAGGATTATAAAGACTCACAAAGTAATGGTGTCCAGAGGAGAACAAAGTATACAAAGACCACAAAAAGCAGATGAAAAGCAAAGGTAAAAAGTTCTGATATTAATGGCATTTCATGAAAAACTTTAGTATAGTCTAGTTATGAATCATTCGAAAAGTTGTTTTGATTATTTTTATTGATCATGCCAAATATACCCTCCAAAAAACTTTGGATAAAAATCCTTCATTTCAAATTCTATACCCGCTCATCATTTAAGCGGTTAAAAGGATGAAATGTTTGATTTTCTTACGTCACCCAGCCAAATCCTTTAATGATGATTTTTGAATCCGTTGTAAAAAATCTCTGCAGTCTTTTCACTCATTGATTTGTTTTCTTCACCTCACTTCATCAACTCGTTCCGTAACCACTCCCTATTACTCCATCCCGTAGCCAACCCTTCATCATTTCATTCTGTAAAATAGAGGTATCTCTATCACCGTGAACAGAGGTATACCAGTTTGAAATTTGAAGCCATTGTCACCGTGAAGCAGAGGTATATCAGTTGAAATTTGAAGCCATTGCCACCCTGAAGCACAGGTATATCAGTTTGAAAATTTGAAGCCACTGTCACCAAGAAGCAGAGGTACATCAGTTTGAAGGTTGAAGTCATTATCTCCGTGAGTAGAAAGAGTACTAATCCGAAGATTGAAGAGGAAATTATGGGCCTCATCGTGAGAACTGAACCAGTAGGCACAAAATACCTGGAAGGATACCCTCAAAGCAGATAAATGTTTCAACAGGCAGGATGGTTGCAATTCCTTGAGAAATTTAATGGCTTCCACAAAGAAGTTACTGAAACATTTGCAAGGTCATTCAAAGGAGTTGAGGTTGAAGTTGGAGATGTTAAATTCACTGTCACAGAGGTTTTTATTGCAGAAGCAACAAGATTGCTTAGACATGGAGAAAGATGGTTTAAGAACAGAGAATTTCATAATGAATCATGGAAGCAAATACTCAAATCACCAGGTATGGATGTCACTGTATTTAAAAAGGGAATTCCAAGCTCTGCATTAAAGAATAAATGGAGAAATATATTTCTTATTCTACAAAAATTTATCACTTGTGAAGGTAGACATGGTACTTTCTATGTTTACCATATTAGGTTGATAATGCATTTTCTGGAAGAAGAGCTTAATTTGCCCTATTTCTTGCTTCAAAGTTTAAAAAAGATGGCTTCAAGTGTTCAAAGGAGAGTCCAATAACTAGAGACAACTCTATACCATCATGGCTTGGTTAAGATTTTAATTGCACACCATTTAACCAAAACAAAAGATACTTGGGATAATTTCTTGGTGAGAAATCACTTTGAGGAACCAAGAGAGCCTTCACCTGAACATCAGCCTACAAAGAGAAGCAGAAAATGGAGAGCCTTTAAAATTGAAACTGATAAAGCAATTCGAGATAGCAGTGAAGAAATAATCTTTGAGAAGTTGACCCAGATTAAGAGACAGCTTAAGGAAGAGAGGGTAATCAGAAAATTTGCCACAGAAAAATGAGAGGGATCATCCTAGCCGAGAAGAAGCCATAGACTCAGGGGGAAACTAAGGAAAACACAGATCAAACAAACCGGGGTGATAAAAATAGAAGACGAGGAAACATCTATTGAAGAAGATGTTGAAGAAGATTTTTATGAAGAAACCCCTGAAATTGACCCTGCACAGCAAGAAGTTTATGACTATGTTGAAAAATTGGAAAGGAAAGCTTTAGAGAGTAGAGATAGAACCCCTAGTCCTCCACTGTCCGAAATAGATGTGTTAAGAAGAGATAGGTACGAGCTAGAAGTACTTAATAGACATATCAGAACTGAGAATGATATTCTGAAGGAACAAGTCAAACTCAAAACCAGTATGAACGCAACCCTGTTTCTACGAATGGACAAAGTGGAAAAGGCTAATGAAAAGTTGAAAAAGAGGAACAAGAAGTTAATCAGGGCACTTGCCAATTTAAGGTTCAAGTTAGTCATCAGGAAGCCCAGAAGACCTTTAACTTCCAGGCAAAGAAGAAGAAGAGGGTTGGATGTTCTTGCAGAAGTCTTTGAGTTTATGGAATAAGTTGCATGAGGACATGCAAGAAGTCAGCAGTGGGGGTATTTTGAGCCCCAAGATTGTTCTTTCTTTCATCTTAATTCACTCAATTTTCCTTTTTCCATTGTTATCTCAGGCCCAAATGATCAATGAAATTAGTTAAAATTACTTTAAGAATGAATAACATCGCTAACTTGCTAAGTTTTGTGATTTTGTCATTGTAATGCATTTTGAACTGAAACTAGCTACAGAATGTAGACATTCCGTAGCTAACCGCCAATTCTGCAGCTGTCTTCATGTTCAAGCATGTTCCAGGTGTCCTCTCAGGAAAAGCCACACATGGGTTTATTCCACATCATGTCCTCAACGTTTGTTGCTCACCATGAAGAATGAACTGAATTCTGGACGTGGTTTTGTACGTGGGAACTCACACAAGGAGGCAGACTCCTAATAGGACAAGGACAGTCCAGATGTCCTTTGTCCCTTTACGCTGCCATCTTTAGAGTTCTAGTACGATTTTGATATGAAAAGACAATGATCCCCGTATTGTTGCAAGTTCTGTTATGAAGATTTGTTATAAATGTACTCGGGAAACCGAGAGACAAGCTCTAGATTTTTTATTAGATTTCATGGATTGACTACTATATTTCTGAAGACCGAGAATACTCTGTTTTAAGTTATTTTCCTTTAATGAAGAAGACAACATTGCTTTGAACACGTTGAGTTGTTTTGAGTTAGATTCCATCTGGTGGTAGAGGGCCCCTGCCTCCTGAGCGGATTTACTTTCATAATTTAGATAAGTATCTTAGTCGTTTTCATGTTTTTGAAGTTTGAGTTCATAGTTAATTTCATTAGTCACTATAGCTATACTTGTTCTAAGAAACTCTTCCAAAATATCATGATAATGAATGGGAAATGGTTGTAGTGTTATAGGTTTTATTTGTAATTTCTTTTGTTCATTATCACAGTTGAACTTATTCTAGTAAACTCTTCCAAAAAATCATTATGATGACTAAGGCATGACTGTGATACTGAAGGTTTCAGTTGCTTGTTTACACTAAGTAGCATAGCTGATCTTACTCTTAAAAAGCTCTTCCAAAATATCATAACAATGGGTAGGGAATAGCTGTGATGTCTTAGTTTTTAATTGTAATTGCTTTCAGTTTTCATGTTTGCATTTGCATTGAATTGTACAGCCAGGATTGTTCTAACAAGCTCTTCCAAAATACCATTCATGATGAACGAAATAGGCTGTATAATCCCATAGATTAATTGCATGATAACTTAGTTAGGGCACTCCGAATTCAAATTGCATTCAATTCACGCTCTGTTATTTTGTTTCAAGTTTGATAATGGCTTGTTAGTTTAGCACTGTTTATTATAGACTAGTAGCACTCTAGTTCAGTTCTAGCTTAGCTCACTGTATTTACATTCCACATTTAGTTGTCATCCATTGCATATTAATTTACATTAGTTGTTAAACTTAAAATACCACGGCCTTCATTATTTACAAAACTTCGTTTGTTCCAAACCTATATTAACTCATAATCATCTGACCAGAAGACAGTATCAGTCCAAGGCTTGGAATACTTTTGCAACCTTTTTACCATTTCACAAACAAGCCTTACCTCAAGACTATTCTAAAAGGAAATCTATAACTTTTGAGTAAGGTTTAGTGATGTTAAACTAAGTTGCAGAATAGAATTAGGAGCTAGTTTTAGAGTAGAGATCTTATGATGTTACCAATGTTCTTCTCCAAATATGTTTCAACAAACCTTTAATCATGGATGAGATGTTGTATCATTATAAGATGATTGTTTAGTTAGGAGAATTTTTACACTTAGCTGCCCATTTCTCAAGCTCTTCCAAAATGCCTTTAATGAAACAATTGGACAAGTTAAGTTCATGTTGTGAATTATTTTCTTGAAGTCATTATCAAGCTTTGTATTCTGCTTAGTCATAGTTTAGGGTTTGGTTCTGTCTTAGTATTTGCATTTTTCATTTGTCATCATCAATTTAGGCTTCACTCTGTTTTTAACCAGTAGCTTCTTTCCACCAACATTTAGTTCTTTCCCTTGTGAACATAAAACCATAAAAAGACCAAAAACATCATAAAACACTAGACACAACGCAGTAAGAAACAAACACCTAGGCACATACAGTGCACCTCACTTAAACAGTTTACCAACCCTGGTTGACAATTAAATGAATTCAATTTAGGAGACTAGGTTGAGCCCAAACAACATGCACAAAGTCGCCAAAATAGCAACTTCAC
>JAXQQM020074498.1:0-12302 GCA_034641835.2 Pinus albicaulis
AGAAATCTGTCCCATAGGCTATTTTTAGCCTCGCAGACATTAAAAATACTTTCTTTCTTTCTATATCATGATTGTGGAATGGTGGTGTTAATATAAGAGCAGGATGTAGAAATTTACCTTCCTTTTTAACTAAAATGAGCTCATTTTATATCGCAACTCCTTTCGTTTTATCGAAGCTCCTTTCTAACAACGCCTCATGACCATAAGTTATGGCCACGATCTCAGATCCCGACACTTTTATTTTATTAACCTCGACGATAAAAATTTATGAACCCCAAAGATAAAACTTTAGCCCTTAGTGCTTGAGAGGCAAAGATTAAGGGTGTTGAGACCTCCTCGCACGACCATGAGACTTAATCTCAGAGCCCAACAATTTAGTTTGACGCACAAGTGGCCTGCCTCCAAAACTTCCATGGTAAAAGTAACCAAGATGGGAACTTTTAAACCACTAAACGTATTTCCTTTTATCTATGTTAGTCGATGGTTTAGAACCTCGACATTTTGAGACACAGAAATTCTTTCGTGCCTCCTTTCAAAATTTCGTGGTTTCCTTCGTGACTAAGAGCTCGTTAATTGTTGCACTCCAACCAGCTCCAATGATTGCCTTTGGCTTGTTGACTTTTCAAAGCTCTGGGATGGTAAATGTGTCGTCAATTACCAGATTCACATTCCGTCAATTGTTGACCCCAATAATTTAAAACCCAGTCACCTCGAAAATTTTGTACTATGTCCCCCTTTTTGTTTTCGAGGAAATACTACGGGATGGAAATATTGTCGTCTATTGACGAACTTTAAGTTCTCTCCCGACCATAAAAGTATGTTCCTGATCTTCATCAAATGAAAAACTCTTTTAACTTGATAAAAATAGGAGTTGTCTATCTAGCCAGAGGAATTGCCTGGACGGCCAAAATTGGCTGGAATCTGAGCAATTTTTTTTATTTATTATTTATTATTTATTATTATTATTTTCTATAAATCTTGCTATAGTAGTGTTTGAATCATGTTTTTGATGGTGGAAATGGATTCAGCACCATCGAAAACCTCTAGGGCACCCAAAATATTGAAGTTTCATAACTATAACCTGGTTTACAAAAATCCGTGTTGCATTTTCTTAAAATCTTACCTGAATGTCAATGATTTTCAGGGCAAAAAAGTAGTCTAGTTAGACTATTGCATAAAAATAAGTCTCAATCTTTATAGTGTGCTCACAAGTAAACCGACTCCATAACACTTCAAGACCACTATGAGTCAATTCGACTCACATTCCTCTTTCAATCAATCCTTCATGGTCTCTCTCAAGTAAACAAACTCCATAACACTTCAAGACCACTACGAGTCAATTGGACTCACATTCATCTTTCAATCAATCCTTCATGGTCTCTGGATTTTTGATGGTTTTAATTGATTCAAATATAAGGAAAACTCGACCTTCTCTATGTTCCATTCATGTTCCAATCATGCACGACTTCTCCAAAGCACTATCCCTTCTAAGCTTTAAGAACTTTGTAATTCCCCATGTTCATTCCTTACAGACTCTTTCTATACACAATTCCACTTGAGATTAATTGCATCACACTTGATTTAATTTGATCTATATTGTATCATTATATTGTTTTTCATCCATCTCAATGCTTCCATAGTGGAAAAAGTGGAGGAATCAACTCTCGAGACCATTTTTACCGGTGTGATTCAATTTGGTAAATTGGGGTCTGAAATATTTCGGGATCGTTTTGAGGCATCAAATAACGTTTTTTGGGGTAAAAATTTCTGCTTTAGTGTCACATATTTTTTCCCTATTCTACACACAAATACCTTTCAAATGATGCAAGAATTACGTCAATTAGAGTCTGTATGTGAAAGTTATGCCACTTAGAAGTAGACCTTCTTGTTTCACTGCCATAATCCAAGAGGATGCCGCATCACCCACCATTACTCATGAAAAATGGGCTAGCCACGTGATTATGATGCAAAATACTCTAGAGGAATTTATATTGTAACTTTGGTTAAGAGTTGAGGTAGTCAGACCTAACCACTATTAGGCTATTAGGTTCTGTTATAATCGGGCCACTAGGAGGAAAATGGGTCCCATTCTTTCAAGTGCATTTGTTCTACGACAGAGAAAAATAGCCAAGGCAGATAGGAATTAGAGCACGTAGAGAGCATTTGTGCATTGGAGTAGCCCACAGACCACAAGCCATACTTCTTTATAGTCGTAGGGATTTTCTGTTCAAAGAAAGAGAGTAGAGCGACCTCACCTTCCAGTTGGGTTTTCTCTTAAAAGGGTTTTCCAGATCATATCGTGTGTCAAATGTGTGTGTGAGATTTTATTTTGTTGTTTTCTATTTTTTGCATAATTTTAATTCACATGCATATGCTATTAACAATAATCTATAACTATATAAATATAAAAAGAAATAAAAAATGTAATTGTGTATATTTCGTTTTTTTAAGTAAATTTTATCATATATGTTGTGACGAATTGTCCAGTGGAATATCCACGAAAATTTATGGATCATATTGGTATCAAAGTAGGTTTTTTGGGGTATATTGTGGAGATTTGCAGGGGATCTCGATTGGCTGGGCCAAAATTCGTAAAATTCTAATCATGGATGATGAATATGTGAATAACCCTTGTGATCTCGCAGAGGAGAGGTTTTCATGGCTGGAATAACAAGTCTCAGATATAAATCGTAATGTATATCTCCTCATGCCGTCCCTAAGCAATGAGCTTGGTATATCGAGAGGATGGGGGTTCTAATGCAAAAAAACAAATAAGAAGGGGGATTAAGAGACTGGGAAGAAACAAAGAACCAATAGAGGAAATAATCAATACAAGATCAAACCAGTTTGAGTATCATGAATCAATTACAATCCAAGTTCAAAATGGAAGCGAAGGTCGATATTATGATGTACCACAACAATATTGACGCTTTGAAGCTAAATAACTAGTTGCAACAACGGGAAGTGTATTTTAGTGTCCATTAAATTGAGGAAGAACAAAATATTTCATTTACGTGACTAGAATTAGAGGGTTATTCCCTAACATGGTGGGAAACCCACATAGAGGGAGAGGCTCCAGTGATTAAGTGGGATGGCTTAAAAACTCTCATTAAATCACATTTTTACCCTATTGGGTATGTTACAAAGGACCAGTGGATCCAGTGGCACTAATTCAAGCAAAAATTGGGCAAAGCAAGCACGAGTACATATTAGAGAACTTTTGAGGTCTAAAATGAACTTCTTAAGAAAAATGTACAACCAAAGTAATCTTTATAAGAACCAATAGGATCCAAGATGATGATGTCAACCATGGGGATGATTCACTATTTTTGGGGTAAAAATGTAAAAAGATTAAAAAATAATAAAATAATAAAACTACTTTTTCAACTTATCTCCTTAAGGTTTTAATCAATTTTCGAATGTGAGTATTCGTTGTATGCAAAATTTGATTCCTCATCCAAAGAGTACCCATGTTGCATACTTTTGATGGACCCTGCTACACGAAAAATGAGAAATATGTGAAAAACGTGATTGCATGGTTCATTTTTCATGTAGCAAGGTCCATTGAAAGTATGCAACATGGGTACTCCATGGATGAGGAATTAAATTTTGCATTCAATGAGTGTTCTTGCTCGAAATTTGAGTGAAAAAACGTGATTGCATGGTCCATTTTTCGTGTAGCAAGGTCCATCGAAACTATGCAACATGGGTACTCCATCAATGAGGAATCAAAATTTTCATTCAATGAGTGTTCTCGCTTGAAATTTGAGTAATCCCATAGGGAGATAAGTTGAAAATACAAGGTGAAAAAGTAGTTTTTTATATTTCTATCTAAAATTTGATGATGTAATATAATCTTATTTTATTGTTTCCACTATTATTTTATAATTTCCTTAGGTGGCCTATTTTAGACCTCAAAATTCCCCTCAAAAAATATGGCCACAGTGCTGGGTACTCCTTAATTATTTTGGGGGTTTACACCACCATCTATGGGAGCAAGTAATGCTATTCAAGCCCAAATCCATGGACGAGGCTTGTGTACAAGCATAACACTTGGATAACATAGGTCTAAAGAAAGCGAAACTAAGTGGATTGAAACAAAAGGAGAAACACAATGCTTCTAAGGAGGGGAAGAAGAAGAAACAAGGGACAAATTATTAAAATACGACAACCACAACACAACAGTTCAAAGATCCCAACAACCATTGCAACCATTGCAACATTTAAAACCATACAAAGGAGAAGTACTAGAAGTTCCATCCAGAGTTTAGCTCGAAGAAAATAAATAAATACAATAAGCAGAAGAATCTCATGGCCACTGATTCGAGAAACCAAGTTGAAAGAAGCTCAAACGTGGATGAGAAGGCCATCTGTATGTCAGTGCAGAAGGAGGTGAATCTAGGTAGCCTTCAACAACAAGAAGATAAATAAATGACCAAAATCTTCCATATAAAGATACAAGTCAAGATGACTAAGATTGATTCTCTATTTGGCTCAAGATTGTAGGTGAATCTCATTTCCGCGGAGTTGGTCAAGAAATTGGGATTGGAAGTTCATGATCATCCAAGCCTATATAAAGATGCAGAACTAAAGGTAACAAAATAGTGCAAAATTAGATTTTCAATTGGTGTTGATTTTATTGATGAAGTAGAACTAGATGTGGTTCCCCTTGATGTATGTGGATTTGTGTTTGGAAGTCCCTACATGTACATGCGAGATGTGATATTCATGCAGAGAGCTAATCAATATAGGCTCGTCAATGATGGAAAATCGTTCACCATCAATGCACACAAAGGAAAGTAAAGAAATTCTCCGGAAAGTGCCTAAGAAGCCAAGAATTTGATCAGTTCTAGCAAAAATATGTTTTATTAATTTTAAGAGAAAATTAGTCTGTAGAAGATTCAATAGGGGACAAGGCATTCTTGGAGGGGTGTACTAAGAAACAAAAACAAAAACTAGAAGATTCGCTACAAACATACAAGAATGTGTTCCGAGAGCCTAAAGGGTTAGCATTTGAGGGAAGCGGAGCATGAGATACAACTATTTTCAGAGTCCCCATTGCAAAATATTGGGTTGTATAAGTAGTATGTTATAGAAGCAACTGAGGTGAAGAGACAATTGCAACAACTACTGGAAAAGTGTGTCGTTCAACCGAGTACATCACCATGTGGGTCACTCATCATCATTGTGCCAAAGAAGGACGAGACTTGGAAGATGTTTATATATTACTGGGCATTGAACAAAATTATGCTCAAGAATAGGTACCCTCTATGCAGGATAGATGATTTACATGATTAGTTGCAACAAGCAAAATAATTCACCAAGATGGACTTAAAGTCTGAATATCACCAGGTTTGAGTTATACAAGAATATACCTGGAAGATCGCCTTGAAAACCAAGAAAAGTGTGTATGAGTGGTTAGTCATGCCATCCGGCCTATTTAATGCACCAATTACATTTATGATATTAATGAATGATGTACTATGCCCTTTTATAGATTCATTTGTTATTATTTATTTGGATGATATACTGGTATACAGTGCTACCCAAGACGAGCACATCTTACATTTGATGTAGGTGCTGGAGACATTAAAGATGCACCAACTGCTAGAAAACCTCAAGAAGTGTGATTTTGCACAACATTATTTGGTGTATTTGGGGTATGTGATAGGTGGAGGAGAGATGAAGATTGATCATGCCAAGATTGAGGCCATCATGAAATAGCCAGTACCTACTAATTTTTTTGAGGTTAGGAGTTTCATTGGGGTAGCACAATACCTGAGGAAATTCATATCCTCGTTAACAATGGTAGCAACATCGCTCCATGCCATAACAATAAGTGGAAAGTGTTTTCAATGGGAAAAGTGTTAATAAAGGACTTTTGAGGAGCTAAAGAAGAAGATCAGTCAAACACCAGTTCTGGCATTACCAAACTTGCAACAACCCTTTGAAGTCGAGATAGATGTGAGTGATTATGCTATGTGAGCAGTCTCGATTAAAAGAGGAATGCTTGTATGCTACCTTTGTGAAGTATTTAATGAGAGTAAATTTAAGCCTAAAAGTGGCATCCTAAGGAAAATAAATAAAATAATAGGAAAACAATAAAATAAGAGCTATAAATTTTAGATGGAAAATAAAACTACTTTTTTAATTGTATTTTTGGCTTATCTCCTTATAGGTTTACTCAAATTTTAAGTATAGATACTCATTGGATGTGGAATTAAATTCCACATCAAATGAGTACCCATTGTGCATACCTATGAGAAGACCCACATTGATAAAAAATTAAGATACATAACTGAAACTTTTTTTATTTGTATCTTCAATTTTGATCAATGTGGGTTTTCTCAGAATTATGCACAATGGGTACTCATTGGATGTGGATTTAATTCTGCATCCAACGAGTGTCTACACTTTAAATTTGAGTAAACATTTAAGGACATGAGCAAAAAATACAATTAAAAAAATAGAGTTTCTTATTTTCCCTCCAAAATATTTACATGTACCTCTTCTTAAATTTAAAGGTTTTTGATTGGTTTACAGATTATGTACGTGAAAATTTCATGGGCACTTTTAGGCTAAAATTTTCTCTAATGCATAGGGAAATTCTTAACTACCCTACCTACGACATTGAGCTCTATGCCCTGGTACAAGCCGTGAAGAAGTGGAGTCACTATTTGATGGGAAAGGAGTCAGTGATCCACACAGATGACCAATCACTACAATACCTGCATGCCTAGAGTAAGCTACAACAGCCTAGGCATTACAAGTGGATGGGGTTTCTACATAATTTTTATTTAGTGCTTCAGTACAAGAAGGACAACACAAACAAGTTGGCCGACATGCTTTCAAGGCCACCCACACCAAATATCATAGCTTTGGGAACTCTGATGCACATGGAGCATTCACCCATGATGCATACAAAGATGCATATTTAGAGGATGAGGACGAGTCAAGGAGGCATATAAAAAATTGCAGAGTCAGAGTCATTTGAACGATGATGACAAGACCGTTGACTACCATCTCCAGGATGGGTTACTCTATTATAGGTTGGATAAACTATGTGTTCCTAAAGGTGATCGATTGCAGTTGGTTAGAGAGGTCCATCACACCTCCAAGGTTGCAAGGAAATTTGGTGTAGGGAAGACTGTGGCTAACTTGCAGAGGTGTCTGTATTAGCCTAAGATGCAAAAGTATATAGCTAGGTTCATAAGCAGATGCATAATTTATTGTACAAGTGTAACAATAAGAAACATGGTCTATATCATTCCTTACATGTACCCACTTCTCCTTGGGAAAACATTTCCATGGAATTTTTGGGAGGTTTACCAACAACTAGGAAGGGACATGACAAACAATTCGTGGTAGTTGATAGGCTCAACACAATGTGTGTTTTGATTCCCTATAAGAAGACCATAAGTGGGTAAAAAGCAACAAATTGTTCTTTGGACAAGTTAGGGTGAAATTTTGGATACTAAGAAGCATTATTTCATACGGGGGGACACGATTTCTCAGTGCATTTTGGACTACATTGTGGGAGAATATGGACACAAAGTTGAATATATCTACAACATTCCATCCACAAAAATATGGGTAAACATAAGTAGTCAACAAGAATTTGGTGAAGCTTATGAGGGGATACAATTATAAGCATTCAAAGACCTGGGATGAAAATATGGTATATACAACATTCTTACAATAGACCAGTCCACACTTCTACAAGAAAATTCCCATTCAAAACTTGTTTTGAATATTTTCCGTCTTCACCTATGGAAATTGCATATGAGCGACAATGAGGAGCAAGGGAAGATTTTACAGGAGACATCTTGAGCACTAAAAATTTAACAGAGAGGATCAAGCATATCCATATACATGTACAAGAGACACTACAAAATTCACAAGAGAAATATAAGGCCAAACATGATCAACATAGAACAAAGAAATTGTTCGAAATGAGAGGAAGAGTATGACTATAATTGAAAAGGGAGAGGCTGCAGGGGAATGGTAAGAATATTAAGGCTCTATAATATGGTTTCTTCGAGATACTAGAAAAGGTGGGTGATAATGCCTATCAACTTAGTTCTATTAGAGGAAATTTCAGCCTAAAAGTGCCTACGAAATTTTCATGTATTTTCCATGTCATAATATGTGAACCAATCAAATTACTTTAAATTTAAAAAGAGGTAAATGTAAATATTTTGGAGGGAAAAGAAGATTTTTTTTTTTTTTTTTGACTTATCTCCTTATATATTTATTCAAATTTCAAGTGCAAACACTCGTTGGATGCAAAATTAAATTCTACATCCAATGAGTACCCATTATGCATACTTTTCAGAAGACCCATATTTAGAAAAATTAAAGATACATTAAAATAAACCTCCTCCTTGGGATCTTACACTCAGCCTTGGGAAACTCATAAACCTCCTCCTTGGGACCAGACTTACCTTTCGGCCTTTGGAACCTATGCCCTAGACCTACTGCCTTGGGTGGAAATAGACTTTGGAACCTATGCCCTAGACCCTACTGCCTCCTTAGCCTTGGGAACCTCCTTGGGGACCTATGCCTCATACCTCCTCCTTGGGAGGAACTAGCCTCGGTAAATCAGACTTACACTCCTCCTTACTTGGAACCTTCAACACATTTTTTTAATGTATCTTCAATTTTTATAAATGTGGGTCTTCTCAAAAGTATGCATAATGGTTACTCGTTGGATGTGGAATTAAATTCCACATCCAACAAGTTTTTGCACTTGAAATTTGAGTAAACCTATAAGGAGATAAGCCAAAAATACAATTAAAAAAGTGTTTTTCTTATTTTCCCTCCAAATCTCATAACTCTTATTTGATTATTTTAAGTATTAATTTATTATTTTTCCTCAGGAGGCCAATTTTAGGCAAAATTTTACTCTAATGACCACCATATATGCACATTTACTCAGTTGTGGATGTAGATAATATGAAACTCTATGAGCCCTCCATGTTAGACCAAGAAGAGGAAAAAGATGTACCTTCTGTGGAGGATTTGGCACCAGATGCTCAGGAAGAGTTGACAAAAGATACAGTTTTGCGAATTAGGTCTAGAACTACAAAAGAAGTGCAACATGGCCTTCAACAGATTGGATTGAAAGGACAACTTCCAGGGAAAGCTAAATGGTACACTCGGGAGAAGGTGGAGGAAAAATTTCCCCACCTCTTTAAGTAGAAGCTTTTGGGGGAGAAAAACCTTCCCAAAATGGGGAGGTGTGATATGTATTGAATCATTATATTATTTTTCATCAATATCGATGCTTCCATAATGGAAAAAATGGAGGAATCAACTCACATGACTATTTTTAACGACATAACTCAATTTAGCAAATTGGGGCCTAAACCTTCTACGAGAATTTTGAGTCATCAAACACATTTTTTGGGGGTAAAAAAATTCTGATTTAGTGCCACACCTTTTTTTCCTTTTCTATACACAAATACATTTCGAACAATGAAATAATCGCTTATATCAGAGTCTGTACGTGAAAGTTATGCCACTCAAAAGTTGAATTTCCTGTTTTCACCAACATAATTAGAGAGGATGCCATGCCATCCACCATTATTCATGAAAAAGGTTCCAACCATGTGATTATGATGTAGAAGACTCTAGAAGAGTCTATATTGTAACTTTGGCTAAGAGTTGATGCAGTGAAACCTTGCCACTAGTATGTTATCACGCTGCGTTATAATTGGGCCACTAGGAGGAAGAGGGGTTCCATTCTTTCGAGTATATTTGTTCCATGGTAGAGCAAAATAGTCAAGACAGAAAAGAAATAGAGCACACATAGATTATTTTTGCACTGTATTAGCCCACATAGTGCATACCATCTTTGTACTCACAAAGACTTTCTATTTAGAGTAAGGGAGCATAGCGACTTCACCTTCTAGCTGGGCGTTTTTCTCCCGAAATGGTTTCTTAGGTCACATTATGTGTGTGTGTGTGAGAGCTTTTATTTTTTCGTTCTCTATTTTCTGCATAATTTCCATTCACATGCATATGGTATTAACAATAATCTACAGATCTATAAATCTAAAGAGAACTAAAACTGTAATAGTGTAGATTCTGGATTTTTAAATAAATTTTATCAGATATTTTGTGATGAATTTTCCAATGGAATATCCCCGAAAGTTTACGAATCATAATTCAATTACAAGGATTCAATTTCACCTCTCAACATAATATCACAAATAATGTGCAGAGGTTCAGTTTCACAAAGGTTTCGAAACACTTGAAACAAAGTGTTTTTTTGTATTAACTAGTCTATACAAGAATTTACACACAAGGCCTTCCTTAGCCTTCTTAGGTTTGATCTACATTCATTGACCTCCTTTTGTCTCGTGGCCTACTCAGCTAGGGAACCAACTCCCTTGGTAAATGAAAGACCCCTAAATCTAGTTAAATGTGTCTGACTTAGAGTTATAATGCTCCCGCATCAACGTGTCCCCTAGTTTCACGTGGAAACTGATTGTATTGAATGTGTTAACATGACAAATGATGTGAAATGTATTATTTTTTATCATTGATTTATTTTAATTTAATTTTAATAGGAAACAATTAACATAATTTGGTATTTTTATGTCTATTGACAAACCTGCGTGACCTAATTAGTAGAATCCAATAATAGGATATTTTAATATCTATTGACAAAACTCGATGGCCTAACATTTGTATTAACAAGGCCGAATGGTCATAATAGGTTTAGTTATTTATTTGTGCACGATTTTTAATTTTCGAGATGGGTTGATAATCTGATGGATGTAATCTGGTGTTTTGTTTAGTTTTGTTATTTATAAATTTATTTTATTTATTTCATGGGAATATTGAGCATTTTAGTTTTCCATAATTTTTAATTTTCTCAATCCGATAACGATAATGGGATGACAGGTTGATAGAAATTGGTAGTATGGTGGCGAGAATCCAATGTTTTTTTGTTTTTTGTTTTTTTTTGGGCATTTGGACAAAACCTTTACATGGGCTCAACAACCCACATTTTAATGGTTTCACACAAACTAAGTGTAGTAGCTTATACAATATAAACACCTTAAAGTGCAACAATCTAAAGATAAAATCTCACGTTGTATTTTGGCCAGAATAATAGTAAAATTTCTTAAAATGTTGATTGAAAAAATTTAAAAATTATTAAAAATTAAAATAAAAAGATTAAAATTACTAACTCCAGTTTATTATGTAAATTTATTGTGTAATTATATTTCATAAAGATATTTTTATTTGATCGAATTTATTTTATTAAAATTTTTAATTATATGCACATTTAAGTCATAACAATGAAATAACAAGTTTAAAAACCAAATACAATGAGTTTATACAAACACGGCGAGAAGAGTTAATATATTAGGAAAGAGTAACCCACAACTTTTCTAGAAGGAACTTCAACCAAGGAAGAAGCAAATTGAAAATAATATTACAATCAATCAATGGTTTGAATATGTAAGACAACTCTATGATAAAGAATCAAAGGCTGAGCCTCCCCCGGGGTTCAACACAACTACAAAGCTCTTCATGTTATAGGAGGCGGAGATTGGAATTAAGAAGCTGAAAATAGGAAAGACAAAAGACTTGGTTGAACTTCAAGAAAAGTATCTAAAATGGGGAATGACTGCTTATTGCCGGAAATTTGTTGAAATCTGGTTAAAAAGGACGGAGGGTGGTTCCCTAAGGCTTTGATCTTTGGCATAGGGAAAAGTGTCCAAAAGAATTTAATTTTTCTCCTAAAGTGACTTTATAAAGTTATAAAGTCAAATATAATTTAAAAGTGACTTTAAGTGATAAAATTACTAAAGTCTAATTTTAAAGTGACTTTAATAAAATCAATGTAAAATTAGAAAGGAAAAGTGACTTTGGAAATAAATGACTAAGTGGGTCTTTATTAAAGTGGGGTGAATTAAAAAATAGAAAGTGAGATTTAAATGAGCATTTAATCTCGGCCCTAGATCTCAATCTATCTCAGCCATTGGATTTAGGGATTCCCCAAAAGTCACTTAGGGTTAGGTTAAAGGAGGAAAAGGAGGAAAAGGTCATTCATTCTTTCATGAGCAGATTGGGAGAAGGAGAGAAGGAGAGCAAGGGAGATTTCTGAGCTGAGAGGAGAAAGAGAGCAGCTGATAGAGACTTCAGCAAAGACCGTACAGCAGCAAAGAGGCACGGTTTCCAAGGCAGAAATCCGTACAGCAAGTGTTGGGCACATTTTTCGAGGGAGAGAGGCACAGTTTTCAAGGAAGACCGTACAGCAGCTTCAGCATTTATTTCTGGGCAGA
>JAXQQM020066852.1:0-65095 GCA_034641835.2 Pinus albicaulis
ATCCCCTGACTTCTACACCATATTGCGCTTGTCATACAAATCGGCATTAATGGTCTCAACATCCATAGAGTCGTTGTGGACGAAGGTGCATCCACCTGTTTCATGTCATTTTCTTGCTAGAAGGCTATTGGCTCTCCAGCCCTAACTTCGTCACCCAATGCCCTTGAGGCATTTGATGGAAGGGAATCGAAACCCCTGGGTGTTCTCGCCAGCTTGCCGATCACGTTGCAAGGAAATATTGTCAATGTCGAAGTAGAAGTATTTGACGCTAAACTCAATTACAATCTTCTACTCGGTTGCAGTTGGACTCATGCTATGTTGTGCATTTCGTCCACCCTCTTCAGTCTTATGAAGTTTCCACACAAGGGAAAAATCATTACTGTCGACGAGTTGTCGTTCTTTACCTCGTCTTCTAAGAACAATGTTCCATATGTGGATCAAATTCCTTCTCCCCTCGACAGCATAGGGCCGAGTCTTTTCAAAGGCCCTGCCCTCATGGGTATCTTCCCCCTTTCGCCACCAAATAACGTTCAATTTAATATGATCTCTCAGTCACATGACCCATGGATTGTTCCTTTACCTGAACAGGTTACTTCATTTGGGGATTCGATGCCACTTAGTCCAATTGAGATCAATTATTGCAAGCTTGTAGCTGCATCAGATTCTCCCCCTTCTGAAGATGATCCTCTATGTCTCTTGACGTTTATTCTCAATCCCCCTGGCTCGGCGATACAGATTCACCTGATCCTTTGAAAGAAGTGTTTCCATCCGATAAGGCTATCGTGGAAACCATTTCTCTCAAAGACCTACTGTGGAGTGATGGGAATCATCGTTTCTCGTTTATGCTTGGCCTCAGGGAAATGTCTAACTATCTTGAGTGTTTTGCATCTCAATTTTCTTCTCCACCACTTGAAATTCCTATCTTGACTCACGAAATCTTCGCTGAAGGTAACTTGGGTAACATCACCCAGACGATGCCTATTGACATTTCCATGAAAACGGGAATTGTCGAGAACATCCATGTCACAGTCACTTGCTCTTCTGATGAAGTCCAAGTGTATACTAGCCTCTTTCGTGAATTCCATGATGTTTTCACCTAGTCTTACGAAGAGATCCTTGGAATTGATCCTAGTATTGTGGTGCACGAGATTCCCACCTACCTCGGTGCAAAGCCTGTTCGCCAACGTCTTCGTCCAGTGCATCCTTGAAATGCCACGGCCATCAAAGCTGAAGTTGGAAAACTTCTCAAAGCGGGTTTCTAACATTGTTCCTCTGGATAAGAAGCAGGGAAAAATTCGTGTCTGTGTTGACTATCACAATATTAATCAGGCCTACCCTAAGGATAACTATCCCACTCCTTTCATTGATCAAATCATTGACAATTGTGCGGGGAGTGATATTTTTTCCCTCATGGACAGATTTTCTGGCTATAATCAGATCAAAATTCTCCCTTCTGATCAACACAAGACCGATTTTATCTGTCCTTAGGGAACGTTCGCGTATAAGAAACTCCCTTTCGGCTTGAGGAACGTTGGTGCTACGTTCCAGTGCACGATGTCTTATGCCTTTCACGATATTCGTCATATTGTTCAACCGTACCTGGATGACCTTCCGACTCATTTAGTTGTGCGAAAAGATCACCAGGACCATCTTCGCCAGATCTTTCTTCGCTGTAGATGCTACAAAATCTGGCTCAATCCACATAAATGTGTCTTCTGCGTCGATTCCGGTAGAATTTTAGGGTTTATCGTATCCAAAGACGACATTCGCCTTCATCTGCTTAAGGTTGAGGCTATTGTTAATCTCCCCTCTCCATCCTCGTTACACCAACTCCAGCGTCTCCAAGGGAAAGCCAATTTCTTACGTCATTTTATCTCGAACTATGCTGAAGTAGCAAAAGGGTTCACAAGAATTTTAAAGCAGGACGTCCCTTTCTGTTGGGATGAGATTGCTTAGCAATCTTTTGATACGCTTAAGACGTTGCTTGTCAATGCTCCTCTATTACGTCCTCCAAATTATCATTGTGATTTCACCCTCTAGTTAGCTGCCGCCTTTAGTACGATCGCCATGGTTTTGGTTCAAGATGATGATGACGGTAAAGAGCATATCATTTACTACTTGTCTCGAAACCTTCTCAACCCTGAAATGCGTGATGAACATGTTGAGAAGTTAGCACTGACTGTGGTTCAAGCCATCCAATGTTTTCGTCATTATATCCTTTTACGGATGGTAACTGTGATTACTGATTGTAGCCCCATGACCTATATTTTGTCTCGACAGTTGCTGGGGGGAAAATACTCGAAGTGGATCATTATCCTCCAAGAGTTTGATTTGGAATTTACTGCCGCCAAATCAAAGAAATCACTCGTTTTCGTTGATCTGATTTGTTCTCTCCCTGCAGACTCTGCTCCTTCTTATTCCGAGGATCATATTCCAGATGAAAATCTTTTTTTTATTAGCACCCTCGATCCGTGGTACGGTGATATCATCATCTCCAGACCTCTACTTTCAGGTCTAAGTTGACAAAAGATGCCCGACGCCGCATTCAGCATTAGTCGCAACCTTATCATATTATCAGAGATACCCTCTATCATGTAGGAGTCGATTCCATACTCCGCCGATGTCTGACCCTCGAGGAATCTGAGAAAGTTTTAAATGACTACCACAGTGGTGCCTGTGGTGGTCACATGTCCAGTTATGCCACCACACAGAAGATCCTTCGTGCTGGCTATTTCTGGCTGTCCATTTCAAAGACTGCATTGTCGTAGTACGAAATGTCAGGCGTGCCAGATATATCAACGCAAGATGCGTGCACCACCTATTCCTTTACACCCTGTCAATACCGTTGGTCCTTTTGCCAAATGGGGCATCAATTTTATGACGTGTAACCCTCGTTCGGCTGGGGGGCATGCCTATATTATTGTTGCCATAGATTATTTTACAAAATGGGCCGAAGCAATGCCTACAATGGCTGCGGATGGTAAGACAACAACACAATTCATATTCAATCATGTTATTGCTCGGTTTGGTGTCCCTCAAGCCATCTTTACCGATCATGGTTCACATTTTCGAGACTATATGATGGCAGAACTGAAATCTAAGTTGGGTCTGCGTCATGACAGCTCAACACCATATTACCCTCAAGCTAATGGCTAGGTTGAAGCCGTAAACAAATTTCTTGTTACGATGCTTCAACGAACAATTGGGATCCATAAATCAAATTGGCATCTCATGTTGTTTTCAACTCTATGGTCTTACCGAATGTCGATTAAGAGTGCAACTAGATTCACCCCGTTTCAGTGGGTGTATGGTCTGGAAGCCAATCTTCCGATTGAATGTGAAATTCCTTCACTAAAATTAGTTGTGGAATTACTGCCTAATACTTCACCTGAGGAAGAACATCTCCTCTACTTAGAGAGATTGGATGAAACTCTTCGCTTAGCTACTTTGGTCATCGAAGCACAGAAGAAGCGAGTCAAAGCTCATTTTGACCAAACAGTTTCCCCTCGTTCTTTTATCGAAGGTGTCCTCGTCCTCCTGTATGACCAAGCTCATGACAAGCTGGGGGGCAGGTAAATTCCAACCCATGTGGCATGGGCCCTACATTGTCAAACGTGTGTTACAGAATGGGGCTTATGAGCTTATTGGTTATGAAGGTTATCCCTTAGCACAACCAAGAAATGGGTTGTACCTGAAAAAGTATTATGCTTGAGTCATTCATGCATTATATGTGTACATAGGTGATTTTTTCATTTTTATGCATGTTTAGGTTTGATATGCTTTGTAAGCTTTTTCTGCTTATTGGGTCTTGCTTTTTATGCACATGTCTATTGCCCTTTATGTCGGTTTCACAGATGGTGCTTCCTGTAGTACCAGGAACTTGTCTTCGGCAGCCTGGGTAATTTATAATCCTGTTGGTGAGTTGATTAACTTACAAGGTATTTGTCTAGGACCAAATACACACAATGTCACTGAATATAGTGCTGCTTTGGAACTATTAACCGAGGTAGTTAACCTCGGCATATGTGCATTGCTTGTAAATCTAGATTCATAGCTTGTTGTTCTTCAACTTAATGATAATTATTCGGTTCGAAACCCATGCATTTTGAGATTGTATTTACATATTTGTTTGCTTGAAAGACATTTGATTTCATCACATATCAACATATACCAAGACGAATGAATACATTAACTGATGCAATAGCTAACATTGTGTTAGATAGACATTTGTGCAATTTATAAAACATCATCATATGTAAATATACCCATGTAGAAAATAGATGTATATATATTGATTGTTTGCAACGTGTGCATCATAAAAACCCAAAAATATATATATGTATGTTTCAGTTACATCTAGAGACAATATGTCTCTCAAAATGTGCAGAAATAAAAGCCTAGGTGCCTAATCAGCGTGGTGCTCATGATAGCACGTCACCGCCTGTACCAACTGCCTCAGCAAGCGGTGGATACGACTTGGAATCCCTACGGTATGCCTATGATAGGCCTGAGGAACATCATCAAAACGAGCGTAGTCCAGAATGCGACGGGCGATCCCCTCTATATTTTGTACTATCTCCTCCTCGCTGCCCTCACCATGAGGATCGAAATCACGAGGAGTTGACCTTGCTATCGGCGACATACCTGCAGGTCTCTCTAGGCCAAAATCTACACACATATTAAATTAAATGTCAGAACATGCATATATACCAAAAAATCATAAAATCATGAAAATAAAAAATGAGTCTCACCTAGCTCTTTGTCCTAATCCTCTCCCTCCGGGAGCGGGAGGTTTGGATCACCGGTGAAGTCTGTACCAGAGTAGGGCCAGTCCTCCATGACAATCAGTTGTTGACAAAGCCAATCAAAGAATTCTGGCCTCCAAGACATCTGTTGGCCACCCCCTGCTCTAGGCATCAGCACGCCCCATCGGGCCATCCGTGGTTCTTTGGGTGATGGCATCGGTACAATGACCTCCTAGCACTGGAATATCGGTAGTCGTTCCAAGAAATATGATACCAAAATTGATCCATACCCAAACTGCTTTAGTTTTCCCTTCTTTCACTTGGTTAGTTGCCACTTCATGTTTATAGTCACCGCCTCTGCCTAGTTGTAGAGAATTGTGGTGAGGCAGTCTAAGGCAAGAAACAATTGTGTCTTCATGGCTTCATGCGGTGCTTGCGATCCTGCAGCCCGTGTTATAGTGTGTAGCACTACTTTTAGTGCCAGACCTGGGATGGTTTGGATGCCAACCTTTCCACTCTTTGATCCTTTTCATGCCCCTCGGCACACCCTGTCAATTACCATCCCCATGCTTTCCATGGTGGGACGGGTACCGATCATGATAGGGACTGCACCCCTCCGCGACAATCCTGTGATAAAATAGACATCAGAAACTTTGATTTCAAGTTCCTGATCTCGAAGCATGAACTTTTCTTGATCTTCAACTCAGATGCTTATGAAATACTGAAGAAAGTCCGGCTGAGCTTGGAGGCACGATGTTAGGAACAATTTTTTTAGCTCACAATCTCTAAGGGTGTCCATGCATCGATCATTTTCCATGGAAAGTTCATCTTCCTCACTGTGTTCCCTCTCTTTCCACTCAATCACCATTTTTTCTGCTTGTTACCTGCACACATTGATCATATGAGCATTATTAGTCTACTTGAGCATTGAAATTTGCAAGCAAATGACTGCATTTTCCTTAAAGTGATGCGGACTTTTAGGTTGCGTAGTTGGCGCACCCTCTGTGTAAAAAATGGGCGATTGGTGCAGGTTTGTGCCTGAAACTCGCGCCAACCGTGATGCCCTAATTTTGATAAATCCCATCCTAGGAAATCAAAATGACATGTATAGGTAATGAAATTTAGCTTAAAATATGGGAAATGGTGTTGGCTCTTACCTGAGACTGACAGAATCAAGATCGGTTCATTGGATCACTCGCAATCGTCACCGCAAGATCGCATAGCACAATGGGTCACTGTTGCTCCACAAAGAGTTAAAAGTGAAAAGTAAATAGTTTTTTACCACTTATGGTATTTTATAACTTTTTAGAAACTTAAATTAGGTTTTAAAATATATTTGTCAATTATTTTATCATATTATTTTTGAGAAATGGGTTTTACATATGTCTCTTGTGCAGCAACAAGTTTTTCACATGGTTATAACGAAGTAACGAGTTATACTTTATACTTTTTCGGACTCGGTAAAAACACGAAAAAGTCACTATTGGAGTCATCTTTCAGCTCCTTTCTGACTCTCTAAAACTGAAAATATTGCCGAGATGCTTGTCATTTTAAACTCGCTAAATGGCTGCGAAATGATATCTACCTAGTATACATTTACCCCTTTTTCGGGCTGGGATAGATTATTTACGAAAAAGGAATACCTTAGCCTATCGCGACTAAGAGGTTCTCTCGGATGATGTTTTCTACCTTTTCAGATCTAAGAGACTATTTACAAAAAGGGCCTTGCTGGAGTTTTCTTTTCCGCTTTCTTTTCAAACTCTCTAAACATGAAAAGATGTCAAGTTCTCCCTTTTTCAGACTCATTAAAAACTAATGACATTGGACTCCATTGTTATGACGTTATTCGAGTTCCTCCTTCCTAGGGTTTGTAAAATGTACTAGGTTGGATTTGTCCGAAGGACAAACTTACATCACAAGCATATGCTATCCCCTTCAAGCTTGTTTTCAAAAATAATTGGGTACACGCCAGAAATGGTGGGGGGAAATGGAACCAGATTGTAGTCATGTTGGTAGTATGTTGCTCTTGAAGATGGAACTTGTTTCATTCGTGTCGGGTTGGGGACATATCACTTCGTCATTTGTTTGCCTCCATGGGTTTGGGTAATCTCTTTTGACCGCTCATCTGCTCTTTTCCATGTCATCATGACCTCATATCCCTTGATGTCAAATACTGTCAAATCCAATGTCGTGCCGCCGATATGTTCAAGAGAAGTTTTCCTTTGAAGTTTTCAATCTCCCTCTGATTCTCTGTTGGTACTGATTCACAAACATCATATTCCTCTGTCTCATGTTGATGATGTGGGAAACATTATGGCCCACCCTCGATCAGGTCACTTCCTACCGAATTCAACTCATTACCCAGGAATCTGATCTAGAGACTCCCTTTTGGTACCTTGGAGCCTGCATGCCTCAATGGTAGGTTCTTCGCATTCAACGTGAGGTCCACATCATTGGCCTTCAATTGAATGACTCTGCGGGTGTTCGACGTCAGATCACTGTTCACATCTCGTGGATTGTACCTTTTGTATCTTGAGAGCCATTGTCATTATTGGTGGTTTCTCTCACTTCTGTTAACAAATTTCATCATTGGCTGGTAATCAGATGATTTTCTTGCATGTTCGACCTAAGCTCACATATTCGCATGCTTGAATTTGTACTTTGTTCGAGTCGAGATGGAGCGCAAACCCCTGGGTTTTGTCTGATGAAATATAGGCTGCGGGTTCTTTGTGGATTACTATGACTTATTATATGACTCTTCTAATTGGTTGGATACGACCATCCCAGAGTCTATTTGTTGATCCGTATTGCTGGATGGCTGCATCCATACATCGGATCTCACTTTTTATGAACTCTATTATCAATGGCTACGCCCATGCCACATGTCATGTATCAGAGATGTCAGTTGTATTCATCCTTGCAGGTTTTCTGATAGCAGTGTTTGGGTTGAACGTGTTCTCATAAAGAATTTCACCCCTCTCTCTCTCTCAGACCTCATGCTTTAGGGGGAATCTGTTACACAACATTTTGTCACCATCCCTGCAATACCTCGCCCTGCATATTGGAGGGTCACTCCCGTGACTTGTGAGCAGTGTCATACTTTGAAAACACCTTCTTTGCATCCTTCTACATAAGGAAATCATTTCTCCTGTCGAACATTTCCTCAAAAAAGCACACAAAACCTATGTTTTGGCCTTGGCACGGGTAGCCATTTCACCCCCTGTGCCAATGTGGAAGATTTGCACTAGAGCCCATGGCACCTGGCGCTCTGTCTCAGTGTAGTGCCCACGCCAACATGTTTTAGGAATGTTTTTTTTTTTTAAATTAGAGGCGGATTTTTCCTTCTAACTACCTCAGGGATGAGTCACCGAAAGTGGTTAAGTTGATCAGCCATGGATCTCCCTCTTTAGGCAGTGGTTTCTACCTCCCATGGAACACTCCTTAGAGATAGGTCTCCCTTCCATAATTATAGGGATCCTAACCTCTCCCTCTCCCTCTATAAAAACAGGCCTTCTCCCTTTATGAGAGTTAGCTGAACTTGGAGAAAAATACTATAGCTGAGTAATTTCTATTGAGAAGGTAGAACCAAGGAGAATTCTGTAGAGAGAGTGTCGTCTGAATTCCCGACAAGACTTTGTGAGACGTGCTCCGCTTGAACCCTATTGGAGCAGACCACAACATTGAATCTTGGTTGTACTCTTCCTTCCATTTATTAATATACTTGACTATGGTGTTGGTTCCATCATTGTGTTATGTTGTTTATTTAACGCAACTCATTTAGTCCTCTTCGACTGACTAATAGTTACGAATGTGAATTAGTATGTTGTATATTGTCATTGTTTCTTGTGTGTGTATAGGTGTCTGAGAGTGAAAGCGAGCGGACCGTGATCTGTCAAACCAAGAGTAAGAGGCAACCATTCTTTTTTACTACAACAATAGCATAGGACCTCCGGTAAGTCATCTATCGAATATCCGTCCATTTGTTAACTAGGAATCGATATTATAGCTTGTTTTGTTTGTTGCTAGACCCACCCTAGGGCTAGTGGGATCGCCTCTGTCTGTAGAGGGGATTTACCTCACCAACATACACTAAAATGCATAACATATCAAAACTAATACCATTTTGTTGTTTCAAATTATAATTTATTTTTTAACTCATTTTACATAAGCCTATATATTTAGTTTTGTTTTTGCCATAATAAAACATAATATTGTACATAAACAAGTAAGAGATGCCTAGTAAAACCCTAGAAATGCACAACTTGTTTGTAAAAAGTAATTCAAGGTTGCATTACACCTAGAATTTGAGTTATGAAAGTTGTTGGACTGTGGCTTATCAAATTATACCTATTCAGGTTGTTAAATTTTCAGTTTCAATTTAAAAATAGGTGGTCGTGTAAAAGAGACAAAGTTTGACTTGTAATTTCTAAGGCCAAAATTGTACTAAGTGACCAAATGAAAATGCAGACCTTGTCGTCCTTGGAGCTCCAAAAATTGTTCTATAATTTTTAATATGGATTTATATTATTAAACAAACAAACTACTTTCTATGCATAAATGCTAAATATTTCCTTAGAAAACCAAAGGGAACACCATGCTACAACAAAATACACGTCCACATCTAAAACCTCATTCAATTTGAGTGCTTCAAATTGTGAATGATTTTTTGATTCATTTTACATAATATTATATATTTATCTTTTCCTTTGTGTTCATAAAATACTATGCTATGCAAAAATAAGCAAGAGATACCTAGTAAAACCTTATAAATGCATAATCTATTTGTGAAAGATAAGCCAAAGTTGTATTAATACATTAGATTTACATTTTGCAAGTAATTGGGGTTGTGATTTATCATATTATACCTATTAATGTTTTTAATTTTTCACTTTCAAGTTTAACAAGGGTTGTGCAACAGATGCAAATTTTACCTAGTAATTTGAAAAGTTAAAACTATACTAAGAGGCCAAATTAAAATACATGCCACAACTTCCTTGTAGCTTGAAGACATTGTTTTATAGGTTGTAATGTGGAGTTAAATACATGGTAAATTTATCTATGTCATTTAATGTGCAATTGAAGATTATGAGAGGTTGCTTTGATGCACCTAGATTTGGGATTTTATGTAAATTTGAAGGAAAATTTGCCTTGCAATAAAATGCATGCCTTAGTCTCAATTTTGACCCAAAATCAGTGGTTCAACTTTTAGAAGGTGTAGTTTTTTTTACACCCTTATATAACCTTATATTGGAATTTTCAGACAAAAGCCTACATGTTATGCATAAAGGCGAAATATTTCCTTGTAAAACCAAATGACAAATTTGTTAAAGTTTTCCATATGAATGCAATTTTCTTAACTTGGCCTTGTTAAAATTCACATCAGTGTAAGGGGGATGCATGAATAGTGGTGAATTTTTTATGATGAGATGATGGATAGATAGAATATCAAGCAATTATTTCCTTTAGATGAGATATATGTATTCTTTAAAAAGAAAACACACCATAAAAATGGAAATTATTTGTTTTCAACAAGAAATAAGGGGATATTGTAAAATGCATGCCCTATAGTGAAAAATGAAAGACTTGTATTAGGATTTTCATGATGACTTACTAAAATCATAATTTTAGGGAAAAATCACATCTTTCGATGGATTATGCACACTATCCATATGAAATTTCATGAAGACAAGACATTGACAAAAATGCACACTCTTGACATAATATGTAAACCTATAATGATATAAACTTTGATTGATTATTTCTTATCCATATGAATGATCTCCATGGGTAGAATATGTTTAATGAATGGTAATCCATTATGTGATTATGATGTTGGCATGGAATGACTTATGTTAAATTAGAATCCAAGTATTACAAGTTGTTTGAAACATGCATACATATATGACCTAGTTACTCTTCTATTACCAAGATTCAAGGTATGTCTACCATATTGTGTTTAATGGGTTAAACCTTAATAAAACTAATTGAAGGATGTGGCATAGACTTCATTAAAGATGAATACAATGATGGGTATAATCTTATGTTATCTATAATGCTTATGTGTGCAATTATGATAGTTTATCAACTATGTAGAAACATGTTTATCTTGTTTTTACGCACCAATATGGGGTAGATGTTATCATGTAACATTAGATTTAAAATAATAAAATAACAGTTACATAAAAAAATAAAAAATAGTAATAAAAAATATCAATGTCCATCATAAATAAAATAATTCAATTTCCATGTTAATTTTACATCAACTTTATATAGAGAAATAATTTAATTGAAAGTGAAAGAAAAATTACTTTACTTTTTACTATTATATGTAATTTATTCCATATTCAATTCACATGAAATATTTTAAAAAAAAATTCCTAGATGTGGGTGTATAAATGTTGGAGGCAGATGACAAGCCCAACGTGTACCACATGGCCATGCATGGGCTCTGTCCGACTGCATTTATAACAACTAGCAGCTCTCCTCCTTCCACCTTTAATGTGCTCAGATAGAAATGACGCTCTTCTCTCCTCATAATGGCTCCACGTTTCATTATTCCACCATCTCCCTCCTGCTACATCTGCCCCTCTGCGGTCTCAGAGCCAAGCTCTCAAACACACACAGGGAGGCGGTGCAGCCTCTACTGCTGCCTCACACTCACTCCTAACCTCCATTTCACTCACATTTTATACTGCAGCCTCACTCCTGCTTCTTTGCCTAAGGATTTCAATCCCTCCACTCGCTCTATCACCCTGCCTCCGCTCACCTGCCTCCCAAACGATTCCGACTGCTCCAACATGCCCAGATAGCATATAATTCACTACCGCCAGGGAAGTGGTCAGGTTTAGGCATCTTGTCTCCCACTGTCCATTCACTCTGCATCTCATTCACCGCCACCTGAATCTAATTCCACCCAATATCCCTCCACTCGTCGAGGCAAAGGTAGGGGTCAAGCTTCTTGACTGCCTCTTTTTGTTCATCCTAAAGAGACTCTTTTCCAGCGCCACTCCATAGGCCGTGGCAGAGGACGAGGTCATACTACTCAGCCTCCGCAGTCCATTCATTTGGAGCCTTGCCCACTGCTGCCTGAGGAGAATTCTGCACAATTTCATTACAACTATGCTTTAGATAGACCCCATCTCACTGCCACCATCACCATCAGTTTCAAGGAAGAAGCTTCCTTTTTTGTAGAACGAAGCACCAGGAAAAGAGCGAGAAATTCCACCATAGCCTCAATGCCTCCATAGCTCTCACGGAAGTCAGAGGCCCTACCTATCAAGCCTGATGCTAATTCCTCTAGTAGTAATGGTAATGGCAGTAGTGGAAGTGGGAGTCCCAAGTGGTCACGTGAAGAACGCAGGAAGGGTAGTGCCAACGTATTTTGCACTACCACAACACCTGAACCAATTTCCCATCAGACGATGTATGCGGATGACTCCTCCAATGACTACAGGTGCAACATTATGGAGGAACCACTGCTTCAAAAAAATGACACCTAGCATGGAGAGGTCTTTTTTTTACTGCTATGTTTATTTTCTATGTTAAAATGTCTTTCCAAAATATTTTCTCAACTTTTAAGTCTTTTTTGCATGAAGCTGGTTTCCCCACTAAGGGCAGTTGTATTATGACCAGTTTCCCCATCTGGGGTGGTCATTATTTTGTTTTTTTGACTTACAATGCCTTCGAAATTGGCTAGTACAACAATTCTAGAGGCCCAACTCATCTTGTATTTTATGTTACATTAATAGAATTTAGTCTAACTTAGAAAAAAAAAATATTTAAAACAAAAATATGTTAATAAACAAAAAATATTTTGGTGACATCCATAAACAATATAATTTTATATCAACTTTATATAGAAAAAAAGCAATTTAAATTTAAAACATTTCTTATATTTTCACCTTCGGTAGTGAGGGATTAATGCGTACTTTAGAGAGAGAGAGAGAGAGAGAGAGAGAGAGAGAGAGAGAGAGAGAGAGAGAATTTTTTAATATATACATATAGATATAAAGGGAGAGAGAGAGAGAATTTTTTAATATATACATATAGATATAAAGATAGAGAGATTATATCATATAGATATATGTTTTCTTCTTTAGAATACGAGGGGGCACATATTAAGAATAATTTTCAAAGAAAAAGATGTGTCTAAAACAAATCTGAATCTCTGGATACCATGCATACATTCTAGTGTGTTAGCTCAAAAACTGCATAGATCCATCTTAACTCTAGATCTACCAAGAGCATAGAGAAATCAAATCTCTAGAGGTGGAAACATTTCCTTATGTTTTGAACTCAAAAAAAGATTTACATCTTAATAGATTTAATCCTCTCTGCACTTGATAGATCATATGTTAAGATGAATCTATACTACTCATAATACAGGAGTATAGATAGAGAATTTGTAGAACACCCTTCAATCATTTTCATTAAGGATTAAAAAAGAAAACAAAACATGGTCATAATACCTAGAATTCTATCTATAACATAAGCTTATCATACTTAGTAAATTACAAAGGATTTTATAAATAATCATACACACCCATACATGTTATAGTCACAAATAAATGTATCTTTCAAATATTTACTAAATTTTAGACATAAATCATCCCATTATAAAGTCATTAGGGTTTACAAGTTATCCACAATTCTATAATTTGTAAAATATGGTCGGTTTGCAAACTATAATATACAACAATTATATAAAGCACTCAACTTTCATGTGTCACATATCCATATGATTCGTAAGAGGCGCATGTTGTTTTGAAAACAAGCTCTCATTGTAAACTCTACAAAAATGTTCACCTAAAGCAATAAACAAGTCACATTAACTATTGGTTGTATGTATGTGAAGAGTGAAATATGCGTTTTAATTTGGGGTTACCTCCATGAACTAATACGTAACATATGTTACGTATATAACTCTAAAATACTTTATACTGATAGATTGTTAATGATTTTACAAGTGAAATATTATGGTTTTGGACTATTGTTCTATATTAACTTTCAAGGTTTAAGATATTACAAGTTTTGATATGTATGTAACTGTAAAATATGTTTATAACTAGAAGCCACTATATATTTAAACTCTTTACTGTATTTCCATTTCAAGCAACAATGAGTTATTATTTGTAATGATGTAATTTTGTTTTCAATAATATATATATATATATATATATAAAAGTAAAGAAAAACTTATTAATTAATAATTGTATCTATTTATTAAGACAAATAAAATGAGAATTATCAATGGATTAGAATTAAATTTCTATTAATAGAAATTATACGTTGACAAAAAAATAAAATGATATGATAGATCACCTTGAATTCTTTAATTCAATAAAATAAAATACATTGTTAATTAATTATTAAAATATTAATATATATTATATATTTAAAATGTATTTACAGAAATATTACATATGAAAAAATCTTATTCTATAACTCTAGGATACCTGGGTGGTTTTTGCAAGCCCTCCTCTTAAGATGAATAAAATTTAAGTAAATTCTCTCTTTCCTTTTGTAAAGGCTTTTGATTGTTCTAAATACATGTTTTAATTGCTTTTCTAGTTTTTAAATTTTCTTTGCATACTTTTTAATAAAATTGTAATTTATCTTTATCTCCTCTTAGCCTTTTCAACATTTTCACATTATTCTTATACTTTTCTGATTGTTCTTTTTCATTCCTTTGAATTTATTCCTTTTTAAAATTTAAATTGGAATTCAACTTTGGCCAATTCATCCCTAACTTTTTGTACTTCATTCTCAAGTTGTTGTTTCCTCAATTGTTTCTCATTTGTAATAGAAAAAAATAATATCAACTCAACTAATGGATTTATAATTGCTGCTCCAAATACAAAATTTGGATTTGAATTTTTGTATCTCCATGCACATCCCAAAAGTTATGCCTTTTGATTCTACAAGATCTTCTTTTGAGCTCTATAATATTTTTCTCTCTTAGCTAACTTTTTCTTCAATGATTTAATCATTGGTGATGAGGCATGAAGATCACCTAGAGCACTCATCGATGCAAGAGCTTCTTGGAACCTCTTATATCATGTTTGTAGAGACTTCTTTAAGTCAATTGAAGGCATTTGTTTTTCTAGACTACCTTGGTTTTTACCTTTACCCTTACCCTTGCAAGCTTGATCTAATTTACTATGCCTTTATTTTTCAACCTCTTCAATTTTTTTAATTCTTAATGATTCCTTGGTACATTCCAAATGTATATCTTTCAACTTATTATGAACTTGAAATTAATAATAGCATGCATGAAAAGAGCCTTCCGAGTGACTACAACCCATGAAGAACTAAAGGTCCTTGATCTAGTTAGAGAAATCAACGTTGAAGTCCTCGAACTAAGTTGGAAAGAGAGAGGGCTAGGAATTTGTTGGTTAATTTGTTTTAGTAAGCATGATGATCACTACAAAAGCGAAGGTTCCGAGGTACTATTGAATAGACATGAACACCCCTTTGTGTTGTGCAATCCAATTGTGGAAGCTCTGTGAATAGTAACTAGTCCTTGCTTTGTGGCTTGGAAGCCATGATATTGATTTATATCTATGAAGGAGAGTTTCCTTCATGTCTCTACCATGTAATGGAACCTATTAATGAATAAGTTAATCTTCCTCTTGTGGCATCGAATCTAGGTTAGGGATGTCCAAATAATTGAAAACTATAGTGTAGTTAAGACTACATTTAAGTGGAGAGTGGCTTTCCCTTATTTAATTTCAATCAAATCTTAAATTAACTTAGATAAGTGTATGTATTTCTCTTCAATGGAATGAAATTATTTGTTCAAAGTTTCATGAGTGTTATTATGATTGGTTTCTAAGTATTTATGTAATGATGAGCTAGAGAATTGTTTAATTGTTCTTTCTTACTAGCTGAATTTCTCATAAGAATGTGCTTTGTATACAAATAAAATGATTATACTTTGTATAACTATAGTATTATTAATGTTTATTGTCATGTGAGGTAGATATAAGAAGCCTATATTGATATTTAAGGCTCCTTAAGTATAAAACATTGTGAATAATCCTTATTGGTCCAACGATGGGATTGAGTAGCTGAGTTATATCCATGTTTGGGGGTGAGGAGACTTAGAGGTATTCCTTGAATGGAGACCTTAGAAAGGGTGCAATAAATTCCCTATTTATACAACTATGGAATATTAGTCTAAAATATATTTTAAATATCACAAGAGCCTTGGACTATTATGAATCTAGATATACACACAAAGGTATACATGAATGATCAACTGATAACATTCTATGAGGAAATTGTTTCCTCAAGAGATTAGATAAAATATTGTATATATTTTATTATATTGGTATTATATTTTAATCCTAAGGTTTTTATATTCAAAGGAATGTCAAAATCATTCAGTTGGGCCAAATTTGGGAAATTGGCCAAAGGGCCTCCTTGGACTCCATTTGAGAAGATGCTTGGTTGTTGGTAGTGATTTGGAAGCTTATGTATGCCTTTGCAGGTTGAAAACAATTCCTATATTCTTAAAAATCATCTAGGAAATTATCTGACCCTTCTAGAATTGGATTTAACCAATGAAAGAAGGAAAATTTTCACTTCAGAAGTTCTAGTAAAACTGCCATATTGGGGATCAAAGCTTCATGCCTAGCCTTTGGTCGCATAGGTCGGTAATGACCATGTTAGAATTATTGTATTGAAAAGGGGATAAAAGGGGGTGGATATTTGGTGAGAATCATATGTTATAGATATACATATATCTACATATTTTGACATTCAAGACTTTTGGTAGTGAAAACATTTAGTGAGAAGTTGATATTTTAAATATATTGATATTTGGATATCTCCTCTAGGACTTATGGAAGTGTGGAAATTTTGTAAGGATTGAATGTTATAGATATGAAAACAACTAGAATGTTATTTAATCTCTTGTTGTTGATATAGGAAAAGCTCATGGAGCCCATGAAAATCAATCCAAAACTATATAGAGAACTGAGGGTGAAATAACATGTTGAGGTGGTTCAATGATGTGGCATGCTAACATACCTCTACTAATGTGGCATAAGGGAATGACTAAGATGATGTGAAATGTGGAGATGTAATGAGGAATTGACATCATGAATAATGTGGTGTAGCTTGTGGTGTATGATGTGGAGACCAAGCCCTCTAGAAATCCATAATTTTGGAAAATAACCCTCTTTAGGATATTCTATGTGTCAGATGATTTGGACATCTAGAGATCAAAATATTGGCTCATGTTGATGAGGATGATGAAATTTCTAAAAAGAACTATTTTTGATGATGTGGAAAGCCACTTGGGTAGTTATTTGGAATATGACATCAAATCTCTAGAAGCGAATTATCTGGGAATTCAGATATCTAGATTTTTTGTTTAATGGGACATTTTTTTTTTGGATAAGTGCATTTCAGATATCCAAGAATTTGGATATATGTATCCGATACAGTTATTTAAATGAATTTATAATATTTTTTGGATGGAATATTTGTGTGATATCTAGAAATATATATATCTATATATCCGATTTTTTTATAAAAAGGGATCATTTGAAGTTACTTAGACTCAGATATGACTCTAACAGGCCAACATGTTCGACTTGTGGACATAGCACTATAAGGTGGTGAAATATGGATATAAGAATACCACATGTCGACCAAATCTTCGTAGTAAGGTTGCTAACATGGCACTAAGAGGGTAAAAACTTTTGAGGGCCATAACTTCGTATCTAGAGCTCATAATTTGATGAAATTTATAATGTTAGAAAGCTCTCGATGAGAAGAAGAAAATTGTAACCTAAGAAAAGAGGATTTAGATGGTTAAAATAAGAGGAAATTTGGTACCTCACCTCCATAAAGTGACCTTGAGTGTTGGCCATGTGCACTCCATACCATCAGGTAGCCTTAGAGGGCTTTGGGTGTGTTACACAATTCCTTATTTGCTTGTACATGGTTAAAGGATTTACATGTTCTACATATCTAAATAGGCTTTGTGTAATGAATTATTTTATTTATATCTCTCAAAAAAATTCTCATTGTAGATATCTTTGATTCAATAAAGGAAAAAAAGAATTACTTACTCATTTTAACCCTTCCTATGGTTTACATACATGCATTATTAAATATTTTAATCACTATGGGACTTGCATTTCAAATAGGAATTTTTTACATTATTAGGATGCAAAAGAATGCTTTGTTATAGGTTAAAATAAGACTTTAAGGAATATTGACATCTACACATACAAAACATGGATATGTTGAAAAGGAGGGTGTTGCATGAATTCTATAATAAAAATTTGTATATGAATTTCATATACTTTTGGTGTTAAACATATATATATATTGTGAATGAATAATTGAAAAGAAAATCATTTGTTTTCCTCTTTCACGTGATTCACTTCTACTTTATAATTACTTGTATTTTTACCTATACACTACGTAATTCCTAGTTAAAGTTGCCAAAGGGTTTCCATTATATGACTGTCTAACTAGATTCTATGTTTTCCTTGTTAATGGAAGTCAACCCAAATCTCTTTAATTTTACTTGATGTTACTTGTATATGGATCTATTTTCTCGAGAGGTGATACCTAATACCCATTTAAAATCTATTTCAGTTTGTTGTGATCAATTTGTCTTATGCTGCTTTTTGGTGACGTCAAGTCAACTTAAGGTTTCTAAAGCTTTAGTGTATCTAATTTGACGCAGATCTATGAATGATGCTATCTAAAGAAAATAATAACTCTAAATGTATTAATCACAAGAAATTGATGGGTGTGCTAGTAGTTAGCATAAGTGAACTATGCTAGGAATAACTCCTTTTTTTTACGATAGAATGGAGATGACAAATATTACTACAATATAAAGGGTCGTTTGAATTATGAGAAATATCATCATAGTGTAACAAAGATGGTTGTTTATGGTTCTACTCTAAGCTATGGCGGTTCCAATATGTCTTCCTTCAGAGTATGACGAAAAGTATAACATAGGTGACCCTATAACTATTTGGGTTAACAAGGTTGATTCATACAACAATCTTCAAGAAACATTTAACTACTGTACACTACATTTCTATCACCTAGGAAACAACCTTTCACATAAATGGTGTGGGCTTGGAGAAGTTATGGAGGGAAATGAGCTCATTGACAAACAAATTGATATTAAAATTGGAACAAATGTTGATAAAAGAAAAATTGGTAAATTTAAGCTTAATAGTGAGAAACTACAACATCGAAACTAGAAAGGTGATTAAGGCATTTGATTTTTATAAATAAGAACCTGTTTTGAAATAAATTAAGGATTAGATAATACATGTGAATCCTCCTCAATAAATTTTACTTGGAAGCAGGAAAAATTTTAAGAATGGAAATTTAGCTTGAAGTTTAGAAACCTTGGCTAATCTAGTATTCCATCACATGCAATTTATAAAATGTTTGACAATTTTTTTGTAAAAATATTCAAATTTATAATAATTTTATATAGCCTCTATATAAAAATTTGGGTATTTTTAAGGTGAAATAATTTGATAATATAAAATCTGGGCGAATTGTTTTTAGAAAAAATAGAAATTAGCAAATCTTTTTTTTTTTTTTTTGCAAAAGCATGGAAAATTAGCCCATCTACGAATATTAGCCCCTAAAATTTTCCCTGCTTGGAAGCATGTTGGAATTCAACTACATTTCCTTGAAGTTTGAAGACATTTGTGTGAATAATGCATTCATCGTTGCTATTTGTGAAATGTTAGAATGATAATGTGCATTTTTTTGGTACTATTAATGGGAGACAATTACTTATTTTTTAAATCCATGGAAAGTATTTTCATTGGAAGCATATGAATTGAAAATTACTCTAACTTGAGATTTAAAGTTGATGTGTTTAATTAGGTTTATCAAGGTTTTATGCTTACTTCCTATCAAGAGAAATTGTAAGTAGAATAGTTCACGAATGTTAACTTGTTTGAGTTTGCAAGAGGACATAATCATGATTTTCTCTCATTTAATAAATGTGTATTCAAATATTGAATTGGTTTATAAAAAATATATAACCTCTTCATCTTGGATAAGTGGGAGAGAAAATTTGAAATATTAGCTTCTTGCTCTAGTATTCTTTCAAGGGAATTGGGGTTATTTATATTTACAAGGTTAAATGATATTTGAACATTGTTACTGAGCATAAATGTTATCATGGGTGTAGATTTGTCAACATTTGTTTTAAACATAAAATTTTATTTATAACTTTACATTCCTTCATCTCTGTAAGGTGTTTGGGTGTTTGTGAAATCTTCTAATTGGTTAATTTGGCTTCTTTAGTGTTTGAAAACCTATACTATATTCATGAACCTTGCCTATATTTAATAGAAGCCAAGATGCATCCTTTGATTGTTGATGAGACAAGATGCATGCATTTAATAGAATGATCATTCTTGATGAATTTTCTTGCAATTAATGGTGGAAATTAGTGAAAAAATGTCACTTTAATTTCTAATTGGATAGCATTGTATGAAATCAAGGATAAGAAAACCTTTAACATACTTGCATCTATTTGTCTAAGCTTTATCAAGAAATACATTAGGATTTTAAAAGCAACATAGGAACTATTAGTTTGAAGTATTTCATTATGTCCATGTGAATGTCCAAATTTTCAATTATGTTTTAATTAGATAATTTGGTTGTAAATATATCTTTTAAACATTTGAATTTTTTTAATTATAATTTAATTAATATTTTTCATTTTTATTTATTATAATGTCTTTTTCTAATTTATTTAAAATAAAAACAAAAATTAAATATTTTGTGACATGAATAAGGCTAACCTTTCATGACAAATCATAGAATCTCAAGTGGAAATAAAAAAGGTGTGGACGTGGAGAGAAAAGGCTTCAATTTCTCTGAAATATGAGTGCACGTATGAGTTGTAGTGAAACTTTTAACTGTTCGGGGAGAAGGATGGTCTCCCGACATTAACTAGTGCACCAGGCATGCCGACTATAACTAGGTCTCCCTCATTACAATCAAAATTGAAATTAATTAATGTTAGGTGGACCCATCTGGGATAATTTTCCTCCAAGTGGGCTCTAGTTCCTCGCTTTTACCGATCTCTTTTATAGTAAGTTTTTCTTTGTAAGATAAAACTAGCAATTGCTCCTTAAATGGAGCAAAAGGACACTGGAGGCGTGCGCCGGTCTCGTCCAACTCCCATGTCGCCAAAACTGCAGCAAACGCGCCGCCAAAACCGCAACAAACAAGAACGCGTAGAGCAACTGCCAAGTGTCAATTTTTGAGAGGATAGAAGGGAGAATCTGGAGCAGAAGTGGAGCACAAGGATTGGCTAGGATGAACAGTGTTTCCTAGTCAATCCCATAAAAGAACACCATCGGTGTAATTATTTTAAGAATTCATGTTATGATTAGAGAAGTTTGTTTTACCTAGTTATAAATATAAAATCTGATTAGAGTTTTGATTATGAAAATTTTAGCTGGTAGTAGAAGAGATTTTTCCATATCTTTTACATTTTATTCGTTGCTATGTGACACCTACAAGTAAGAGTAAAATCCCACTAAACATTTCAATTATTGTTTACCCTTTAAAGGAAAGGAATACTTACCATGTCTCTTGCATTGTGGTCATTGCCATGTGACACTCATAGGAAACAGAAAATACCACTAAACAATTCAATTATTGTTTATTCTTTAAAAGAAAGTAAGACTTGCCTTGTCTTTTGCATTGTGGTCCTTGCCATGTGACACCCATAGGAAACACAAAAAGCCCACTACAAAAATCAATTATCATTTATTCTTTAAAGGAAAGGAAACTAATAACAAGGCTTCTTATCATCGACATAACCTTGATTTTAGCATTCACTCACTGATAACTAGAGCACCAAGTCCACATCAAAATTACATGAACCTGTATATTATACTTATATTTGAAATTTTAGACCAAATACAGTTGAGCTGAGACATTATACATCATTCTGGCAACATATGACACATCAATATGTATTTCTCTTTCAAAATTTTACTTAGTTCATGATTTTTTCTAGTGAGAAATGAAGTTAGCCACACTCTTCCTTAAGTATAAACATTATGAGCAAGATGTGAATGAAAAAATTGTGGTCACCTCATTATGCCTTGAAAATAGAAAAAAGTGTGAGGAAAGTTAAGAGCCAAAAATGATTAAAACTAAAAGATGTGAGATGAGACCATGCATGTCTCACACATGCACAACATGTATTCTATGCATCACTCATCTTATCACCTCCACATATTATAAATATAATATCCAAGCAAGAAGGAGGGGAGGCAAGTGAAAGTAAAATTATGCTAAAGGAATCTTTGGAAAACTATCCTTAGTCATAAATATACATTTGCTAAGATAAATCTAGGAGTTATTTATAATGATAGAGATCAAATCTTGATTAAGGTTCAATCAACCATTCAATTGTCTACTTCACCAAAAGTATATTTAAAGATCATATTGGTACCCAAATAAAGACTTATGGACAAGGAGGGGACCTAAAATTTTCCGAAGTAAGTTTAATAACAATAATCATGTATCAAATTTTTTGTTACTTCATTATTGAATATATAGATATATATTTCTTGTCCCTCTAAGATACATATATTTCATTGGCTATTATTGATGTTTGAATGAAGTTTTAATCAGATATTCAATTTCCTAGACATTAAATTAGGATTGTTACCTACATGGAAACTTATTAATTTTGGTAAATAAATAATGAGAAAAGTTATATTTTATTTTTCCTTGTGTGTAATTTTATGGATGAAATGTTGGAATTGAAACAACATCAAATTGAGCGCACATAAACTATTAGGATAGTTATCATCCAATCAAATTCTTCTCCATATATTTTCCATTTTTTTTAATATGCATGCATGCCCCATGAGAAATTTAGATAGGCATATATCCTTATGTCTATTGGTGAACCCTATCCATTCACTGAGGGAATTTCTTAGATCATAATTAGTGAAGAAAAAAAAACCTTAACACATTACGTTCCCTTTCACACCCAATTAGTACTTTTTCGATTGCATAATGCAACCATATATTTTACCTCTCTCTTTTATTTTTGACATGTTATTGAAATGAATATGATCATTTCCTATTTCTCACTTGAAACGTTGGGATAAAAAATGTGGATTATTACAAAATGCATATAAATATCTAGGACATTATATTATATTATTAGTTATCTAGGAATTATTTTTTCTCCAACTCTAGTAGATGGTAGGTTATGATGGAGGAACTTCTTAGTTAGATAGGCTCTCTTTTTCACTTGTAGTCAACCCATCACCATAATATAGTCCACCTAGGGTAAGACTAACAAATTTTTTGATCCACCCAACAATTGCATAAATTTCAATTTGAGATCTAAGTAGTTGATTTCAATTAAGAAAAAAATGGCATGAGAACCCCTCTAACCTTTGTTTTTAAATGAGCATCATGGATCCTTCTCATTTGATTGTGTTCACATATTTAGAAGAAAATTATATGATGGACTTTGGTCTCATAGTGACTAAATCAAGACTCAAAAATCCAAAATTTATTACATTTTCATAGAAAGGGAGGATGAATATTTACAATGGGGGGAATGCGAAATTTACTTCATCCCAACCCATTCCTTAAGTAATTCTTCGTGGTAATCCTAGCTAAATAAGAACCACTAGGCTCCACCTTCATTTTCCATTTTGTAATTATTTCATCACTTTCTTAGTATTCTTCTATTATGACATTGTTGACCATTTTCTATTCCATGTATTGGTTTCCAAAATCAAGAAACTTAGTCTTATCTCTATAGATATTAAAGGAGCTTAGTTTGTATAAAAAATGTGGGATCCATCTTCAATTGTAAATGTCGCGGATGGATGTAAAAATATATTTAATTTAATTTCTAGATAGAAAACCTATCAACATGAGAACCATTAGAAACTTATTACCTCCATGCAATTTGAGTTTGATGTTATCACAAAGGCATGAGGATGAGATTAGTGTTCAATGATCAACTCCTACTTCATTTATGAATCTACAATCTTCCTACCTATGATTCCAAAAATAGAATAGTCTCCTTCTTTCCTCATCATATGTGGGCATAATCAAATTATTTTTGATGCTCTCCATTGTCCATTTCAGTGGAAACTATTAATATATTGAATTATCATTGTTATACTATTGAATAATTCTTTGAAAACTTCCACCATGCCTCGCAAATGGCCTACATATAATGTGCTATTGAAAATGTTTAGGTATATATTTAAACAAATTTTGAAGTTTCTCATTATCTAATTCAATGTTCGTAAACTCCTCCAAGTTAGATTAAACTCCTAGGATTGGCTCTACTCTTTAAGGAAGTAAGTCCTATTAGTGATTTCTTGTTTGAGTTAACCTGATTTCATATTTGTTATTTTGACACTTATACTTAAGCCACATATTGGCTTAGGACTTTAATTAACCTAACCATGATACAATGTCAAAAAGTGGATGGATTTCAATTTATATATATGATAGCATGTTGAAACCCCTAATAGACCTCAAGCCTTAGGTACTTGGGACCCTCCAAATATTTTTAAGCCTCAATTATCATGTCTTCTTATCTATACGATTAGGTTTTTGGTGTGCTAAACATTATTATATTATGATTCAATTTATTGTATTGGTGTTGTTTGACTATTGCTTGGATTGCACTTGAATGCTTATGACATGAGGATCTAATATTTTCTATGACTTGAGCATTAGATTGAAGATATTTGAAACTTCTTTTCTTTCCTTATGAAATGATGTTGTTATGATTTCAAAATATCCTCTTACTCGAGGATTAAATGCTGAATTATCTTTATTTAAATGATAATAGCTTGATTGCAATTGTTTTTTTTTTCTTATCTATCAGAGATCATTGAATGAGTTATAATGACATGGTATTTTTGTGCATGAAATAGCAAGAATCTAATAATCTAGAATTTAGTGGAAAGAAATCCGAGTATACATACATATGCATTATAATTAAGATATTTTGTGATTTAACATGAGATTGGAATGGTTATTACTTATGTGAACTTAAACACTCTAATATTAATTGTTCATGTTATCACATCTGTCATAAGATTTCATGCACTCTTTCTTATAAAATGCCACGAGTTAATGTTTAAAGCTAATCAATAAAATCACATTTGTGTTAAAGTGAAACTTGTACATGTTAGCGCTCTGTAATTTTGAGGCTGAAGATAGAACCCCAGAGGTAACATCAAAACAGCTTTAGAATCTAGGATCTAGCACTCCAAGACTCATAGAGGGATCTCTCTTTTAGATTTAGCTTTGTTTGGACTGGATATTAGGTTAGTTATGAGGATAGAAAGGTTTGTTTTGATGTTTTTTGGTTGAGACAATAGAAGAGGGCCATTGGGATAAATGGAGTCAAAAGGTGAAAATTGATTTAAATGAATGAATAACTAAGATCATGTGTAACCAGGAAAGACAACCATGTCAGTGGATCCTTACAATTTGAGATATGGAAGAGAAGAACACATTAGGGTTCAATCCAAATGTAGAGTAGACCTTATTTGAATTCTAAATTCAAATTTCAAAAGAAAATATAGATATTGTCTTACGCCAGAGCAAGGTGTCTGAGAGAAATCCTGAACATAGTTTTCTTATAAACATAAAGGAAAGAAAACAATATGTGAAACAGGAGAGTAACAGATTACATCAGGAATCACTTCACTACATAATCATGACACAAGAATCTGGAAATAAAATGCGTTTGTATTCATCCAAAAAAGTCACTTACAACCTACTGAACATCTTTACAATAGCTGGTGATATTCTCGTACCATCCTTCCCCTCAATTCCAACCCTTATCCCATATGTAATTCTATCATTTATAATTTTCCCCTTACATTCAGATCCTACATACTAGGAGGATCAAATCTCTTCCTTAACTATTTTCAAATATTTAGAGAAAATAACTATTTATGTTCTATCTAAAATAGAGATTTGATCTCTTTCAAAATCATGCCATATATCTTAAATTTATTACAAAATATTTGATTTTCAAATATGAAAATACAACAAAATTCTAAAAAATAGATTTACTTTGATCTTCTTTTAAAACCCAAAATGATTGATTCTGAGCTTGACAACAACATGTTGAGGACGAGTCATAACTACAAGATAATTCTAGAGGCCTTTGAGATCATTGAGGAATCTATTTGCCTTGATGTAAGGATATTTTATGCTTTATGTTCATAACAGAACTTTCAACAGCTAATGAGGTCAAACAGAGTACATTTAGCTGCCGATTTGTTGGGCATGACTTTTAGTAGATAATTAGGGATTCTGAAATAGTTATTAGCTGGCGAAAACTGTAACTACTCTTGAATTTAATAAAAAATGGCTGATTTATTGTTGGGTGCAGGAATTACACTTAAGCAAACTCCTCAACACTTAATCGTCAACCTGGGGGATTCATAAACTTAGAGATGAAGCACAGGCAATGCCAGAGATGGTATGAAACTTTCTGATATAAATCCATAATTTCTTTGAAGGAAATATTGAGGAATCAAATCAAGACAATAAAAAGATAACTTGAGCCATCAAAATAATCTAAGACTGAAACGAGAAAGAATGCATTTGCGAAAAGGAGATCAAAGATAAAAAGGAAATCACTCTAGCTGATTATGCTTAACTACTAAGAGTGTGTTTCTCTTCAGTAAAGGAACTTTAGCAGTCTCGTTATATGGGCCCTTAAATCTACTTCCTTAGAGATTTCCTTCTTGCATTAATTTGTCCTGCACTAGTGCCTGCACTAGTGTAGGATCAGCGTTTTATGTAGAAGGTATAAAATGTGTCTTTACTGAAGGTTTTTCTACTTCATGCAAGGGCTCGAACTGTTCAAGGTTCTGAGCACTCAGATCCTGTGACAAGAAGCTAGTCCTTGCACCAAATCAGAGCTTCTTGCACTTAGCTTTTGATTCTTGAAATGATTGTTTAATTGTTGCAAGTGCTACTTTGCTGTAAAACCAGATTGCATATATGAGAAGTAAATGTTTCTGAATTTAACAAAGTGCAGAAATAAAGAAACATAAACATCTATCCTGTCATAATCATTCAAGTAAAGAAAGTTGCGGAAAGTAAATGAAGACTTGCTGTAACACACCAACGTGCGTTGGTGTAGGTGTATGTCTCCTACTTAGACTAGGCGTGGAAAGCCAGTCAACCAAAATTGCAGAAAATAAATGTCACACCAATGTGCACTAGTGCAGGATGATTTCTCCTGCTTGGACCAGGCGGAGAAAGCCAATCCGAAATCAGGTGCAGGAAAGTAAATTTGCAGGAAAGTAAATTGCAGGAAAACGAAATTCTATTTGCTTCATGCAGCGGATCCGTTTTCACACGGATAGGAATTTATGCACTAAAAGATAAATCATACTTTGATAATAAAACATAAATTATAAGAAGAAAAGAATGGGATAAATGTGTTGGGTTGGTTGGGCCCTAGCCAACCAGCGCATTTCCCTCTTAAGAGAAAACACTACTCAACACTTAATTTAATTAATCAACCAAACCATAAAAACATGATTCATGAAAACGAGGCAAAATTCCTTTTTATTAGATCATTGAGGCAAATACATGCGTGAATACACGTTCAGCCTAGATTCGGGTGATAACAAAATAACCTGCTATCGCCTCTCTATTCTTCTCTATTCTTTGAAACTTTTTGCTCCTTTTCTGCCCCTTAGTCCTATTTACAAATTACATTATATAGATTTGTTGGCTGAAGGCCAAAACAAATCGTTCAACTGCTTCATAACAAAAAGCAGAATTTAGATTGTTCGGTCTTCAAAATAAGACGGTTTTGCAAAACTGGCCATAATCAATCTTCAGCTTCCACCCTTCACGGATGTAATCTTTGCCTGCCTTTGGATTACGTGTTGTCGTGGCAGAAATTGTTTAAGTCAAGGTGGTGATCGAGAGGGTTAGGATCCGCCGTGAGGATCTGCGATGCTGGCAACGGTACAAGATCCGATCCTTCACTAGGATCAGCAATCACGATAAGCATTCTAACTACCAAACAACATTGGAGATATCGATAAGTTACAAAGAATAATTTAAAAGTAAGAAATCATGTAATAAATATTTAATAAATGCTAAATCGAATAAAAATATGAAGAATAAAGGTTTGTACAAAATATGTCACCATGCTTGCACTGGTGCAGGATGAGGGTGCATAAAGGAGGTGAAACAAGGGTAAATGGTTATAATTTAGGAAGGGAAAAGTAGTAAAAAGAGAGAAAATTAGGGGGCTAACATCCTCCCATCCCTAAGCTATTGTGTGTCCTCACATAACTCTTTACCTCTGCAAAAAACTTCAAAATTTTGAGCGTTCCAGCTCACTCCTGCTTCGACATACTATCGTCAGTCTACAGTGTTTCAGACTTCATCTTTTTGCTGCTCTTCAATCTCTTTGTCACCTTTTTAAGCCATCTGAAACATTTTGAAGCATAGTACTTCCCTACCTTGACTTCTCCTTTCTTCTTTTGGATCTCCATTGTGAACTATTCCTTATTATGTTCTTTTTCCTCTTGTGTTTTGGCTACGAGCTGCTCTAAATTCTATACTTGAAGCTCGAGCTCAAGTATCCGAGTAGCAGAAGCTAACGAATATTCTTATTTCTCTATCTCAAAAAGGCTGTATTTTCTTCAGGGACCTCAGTATCCCTTGGAGTTTCAGTAAACACTTCTTCTTCTTCTGGTTCTTTTTCTTCTTCTAACTCTTTTGGTTCTTCTTCTTCTTCTTGATCTTTCAGTTCTTCTTCTTTTACTTCCACTTCTTCCGGCTCTTCTTCGTCTTCTAACTCTTCCAGTTCTTCTTCTTCCTGTGCCGGTTCTTTTTATTCTTGTGCCAGTTCTTCCTTTTCCTATGCTGGTTCTTCTGGTTTTGGTTCGTCTTCTTGCACTGGTGCAGGAGGGGACTCAACGTCTTGTGGAGACTCTGGTTCTACACCAGGTTCCTCATTATTTTTCCGACCCTTAATAAAATCGGCCAACAGTATATCGTCTTTGACCTCTACAGATTTTTCTGCGTTCGTAAGGACTGACAGCAAATTGTCTTCCTTAGGGGTCTGTTCATGCGCTGGGGGCATCGAAGGAGTTTCTTTGACAGGTGCACCCACTGTCTTCTGTTTCTTTGGAGATGGAACCATTTTTTCTGTTGATTTCCCAGTTCGTTTCCTTCTTGCACTGGTACAGGAAGGACTTCTCTTCGCACTCTTACTCGGTCCTTTGCTCGTACTTGTGGGGTTCTCTGTTTCCTTTAGTTGTTCCAAAAACGTCTCCAAGGTCATGTTTTTAGTCTTCAACTATTTTTGGACCAAGATCTTGATCAGGCCATGATGATACAATTTCTTATCGGCCTGGTCCGCCCGTGCTCCCTGTACGCCCTTGGCCATTTTTTCTAAACTCTTAAGCAAAAAGTAAATGAAATCCATCCTCCATCGGACGTGCAGGCCAGGTTCAAAATGTTGCAGCATCCTGAAATGATACACAAAGGTGAGGGAGTACCTCCCCTCACAAGTCACAAATTTCTGGAGAATTAAAAGGAGGTCTCGCCATTGTCCCAGCAGGGCGCTACGCGGAACTCCTTTCTTCCAGTTTACGTTCATGTCTTTATCAAAAAAAAAACTCTGCCAGTGCTTCCTCTCGAGCTTTTGATTTTTAAAGTATTTCACACCAGTGTTCTATAAGCCCATCGCTGCTGCTATCGATTTTTCCGTGACTTTAAATATTAGGGGCCAAATCTTTACACGACCATTTTTAAAACTTTGTGCGAACTGTAGGGCCACCTCCCTGTTGTGCCTTTTAAATTTCTGTAGGAACAGAAGAAAGCCTGAGTTTCGCAATGGTGCAAGACTATTGCGAAAATTGGCGGTCTGATCTACCTCGCTGAGGGACGACTGTTCACAAAAAATAGGTGGCATTGCTGCTAACAGTTATGAACAGTCCAATGAAATCTACATGCAACACCGGAAAATTGAGCTTTTTATAAATAGGGATCCAACCATCTCCCGTATCTTCTATTTCATCACTAATTCCTTCCACCAAAATAGCTGTAGCTACGCGGCATCTTTGAATCGTGCCGGATGGGTACTGGTGGAAGTAGTTTTAACGGCTAGGTAAGGGAATGATATGAGTGAAAGGAAATTAAGGTTATGGTGGAGTGAGGAGTAATTATGTCTAATCAATGGTTAAATATTCGCACATTCCTTCATAATTCAAAAAAATCTTTAGCATTCATTAAAAATAATTATGACTCTTAAATTTTAAAAAAAATTGTACTTTGAAAATATTTCTCCTAGTTGATATGATAGCATAAGTACTTATCACTAAATGAAAGAGAAGACCACTTTCCTATGGTGTACACTTCTATGAAGACCACTTTCCTATGGCGTACACTTCTGAAAAGAAGAAATATTATGCTTCGGATGAGGTGCATGCTTGCACTGTTATGCTCACACCGCTTGACTAAGTTGTTCTGTTGGTATCTGTTTAGATCATTATATAGGACAACATGCTTGCACTGATGCAAGAATAATATCTAAAAAAATAGAGAATTTAGATAAAATATAGGCTGAACTTCTGACAGTTTCCTCAATTCTAGAATTTTTCTTCGCCCTTTCTTGATGCTTCAGAGCATATCCTTTTGCTTTGTGTATAAGATTATGCAATAGATTCACGAGGGATCAAAGAAGTGGGGAAGGGGAATTTTTAGAATGGGAAGGAATTTCATTACAGGGATTCCAGGAATAGTACCATAGAGGGAATAAACAGAAGTGGGGGAGGGAAAAAAAATTAATGGGTAAGTGGGATTTTTACAAAGCGGATAGGGTAAATTTAGAAGAATATAGGAAGGTAAATTATATTGGGATTTCAAGAATAAAACTGAGGGATCATTACAAAATGGGATATGAATAAAGGAAAAAAAAATTCTGGAAGGTCTGCCTGCACTGGTGCAAGAAAATAACTGCAGTGAGAATTAAGCGTTACTTGAGATAAAAAATATCCATGCTAATTACCCCAATTGTATAAAGGTCGGCTCTGCTGAACCTGCTTTTACTTCGGTGGTTACTAGCACATCTAAAGATCAAGCAACATTCTCTTTTTATTAGAAATTTTTGATCTTCCCTCTAGCAAGCCGGTTTTCAGGTTGACCCTTATGCAATCATGTCAGCGAACTGATTTTCACAATTACTGGAAATTATTTTTTCTTTACTTTTTTTATTTTTATTTTTTATTAAATTTGTTTTTTTCTTTCAGAAGAAGAAGAGTTCACGTTTTCAAATGGTTGGTTTTACTGTTTACCACTACCATCCCAAATTTCTGTTGGACTGTCCATGTAAAATCTTTCTTGGCAAGCGGCTGGAAATACTTCTTTAATCTATGCCCATTTACCAAGAATACTGAATCTCGTCCATCAATAGTTTTGACTTCGACTGCTCCATTCTCGAATACTTGGATCACTTCATAAGGTCCCATCCAAGGTGTATGGAATTTTCCTTTAAAAATTTTAAATCTAGAATCATAGAGGAGTACTGAATCACCTGGTTGGAACTGCCTTTTCTGAATAATCTTTTCATGCCACCTTTTCCATTACTGCTGAATTAATATGTTTTGTTGAACAACATCTCTATGAAATTCATCTAACTCATTTAATTGAAGAAGATTTTTTTTTGTGTGCCTTGGATAGATCTAATCCTAACTGAACTACAGTTTTGAAAGTTTTGATCTGGAACTCAATCAGTAACAGAACCTGTTTGCCATATACCAGCTCATATGGTGTATGTCCCGTGCTATTTCTCCAAGTGGTTCTGTATGCCCATAAAGCTTCTGGTAATATTTTAGCCCAATCTTTCTGATGCATATTAATTGTCTTTGTAAGAATGCACTCGATCACTTTGTTTGTAGATTCCACTTGGCCATTTTCTTGCGGGTGATATGGTGTGGATTTCATGTGCCGGATCTTGTATTTCTCCATCACACCCTATACCAGATTAGAAATAAATTGCGGACCATTGTCAGAAAAAAATTCTCTATGCACACCAAATCTAGTAAATATTTCAGAAAAAAGAAAATCAACAATAACTTTTTCTATAGTAAAAGAAACAGCTTTAGCTTCTACCCATTTTGTAAATCTGTAAAAACCAAAATATGCTTTTTACTTAAATATGTTGGTTTTATTGGCCCTATAAAATCAATGGCCCATTTTTCGAAAGGCTCAATCATAACTTGGGGGCATAAAGGCATTTCATTGGTTTGATTAGGCTGACCCCATTCATTGACAGCTATCACATCGCCTAACATACTATTTGGCATCCTTAAACAAGGAAGGCCAAAAGTAACCAGCACGTAATACTTTATATGCAATCTGCTTATTAGCAAAGTGGCCTCCACATGGTTCATCATGAGTAGATTTAAATATGTCAAACACTTCCTCCTCTCTTACACATATGGATAATCAAATCTGGACTAGTGTAAAAGAGGTCTCCTTGAATCCAGTAATATGCAACACTTTTCTGAATAATATTCTGCTTTTCACGAGCGGATAAGTGAGGTGGTGTTTTTCTAGTAATCAAGTAATTAGCAATGTCAGTAGACCATGGAGAATATATAGACATATCAAAAAGATGTTCATCTGGAAAATCATCATTAACAGGAGTTACTTCACCAGGATTATCTAATCTAGAAATAAAATCTGCTACAACATTAGATTTCCCTCGTCTATCAACAATAGTAACATTAAACTCCTGTAGAAATAGTAACCACCTGGTCACTCTACCGCTTGTCAATGGTTTATTCATAAAATATTTAATCGTGGAATGATCAAATACTTCATACCCTGTAATATAGTGTCTGAACTTATTAATTGAAAAAATCACAGCTAAAAACTCCTTCTCTGTAACTGTATAGTTCAATTCAGTGAAAGAAAATTTTTTACTAATATAATAAATAGCATAGGATTGCTTATCTTCCTCTTGTCCTAAAGCTGTGCCAATAGCCAAATCTGAAGCATCAGAGGAAATGTGAAAAGGCAGGGACCAGTTTGGACCTCGCAAAACTGGTGCATGTACCAAATTTTCCTTCAATGTTTCAAAAGACTGTTGGCAAGCCGTGGACCAATAAAATTCACTATCCTTAGCTAGAAGTCGGAAAAGAGGAGTATCTATATTTGAAAAAATTTCAATGAATCTTCTATAGTAACCAGCATGTCCTAAAAAACCTCTTACTTCCCTTTGAGTTTTGGGTGCAAGAAGATGCAAAATTATTTCAATCTTTGTCGGATCAACCTGGATACCTTTGTTAGAAATCAAATGGCCAAGCACCACTCCCGCTTTGCACATTAATCTACATTTATTATCACTGAAAGCAAGATGGGCTTCCTAACAATGAAGAAGTTCTTTCTCCTAATTTTTAAGAGCTTCCTGAAAAGAATCACCAAACATAGAAAAGTCATCCATATAAATTTCTACAAATTCTAGATCAGAAAATATAGCCAGGACTGCCCTTTGAAAGGTAGCCAGGGCATTACATAAACCAAAGGGAAGCACTTTGTAAGCAAATGTCCCCCATGGACATGTAAAATTAGTTTTATCCTGATCCTCGGGTGCAATTTGTATCTGGTTATAATCACTGAAGCCATCCAAAAAGGAGAAATATTTCTTTCCTGCAAGGGTATAAAGCACCTGATCAATAAAAGGGAGAGGGAAGTAATCTTTAAGAGAGACTTTATTCAATTCTCGATAATCAATACAAATACACCATCTTCCATCTTTCTTAGGTACTAGTACTAATGGAGAGATCCACTGACTGTCGGATATAGGATAAATAAAACCAGCATCTAAGAGTTCTTATACTTCTTCTTTCACAATTTCTCTTAGAGCTGGATTCATTTTCCTTTGAGGTTGTTGGACAGGTCGGGTTCCTTCCTGAATATATATGTGATGTGTACAAGTTTCAGGAGGGATAACCTTCATATCTTCATAACCCCAAGCAAAGGCACTAAGATGGTTTTGCAACAAATTCACAAGTTTCTCTTACTGAGATAAGTCCAAATCTGAACTAATATGCAATGATTTACTAGGGCTACTCTCAACAAGAGTGGTATCAGGCTCAGGAGTACTTAAGGGAGTGGTCAAATGCAGTGGTACAGAAGAATGAGAAACATGATTTTCTTGAAAATCTAGGCTGAAAATTTGGCTCTAAGGTTCATAATTAGGCATAATGTCTAGATTATTTAGAATATTGAATCTCATCTTCTTGTGAAGACCCAGTATAATGATGAATAAGGGAAATATACTGAGTCTCTTCATCACTACTTTGATCCAACCATAAGGTATCTCGAAGATCCTGAATGGATCTGGCAAGAGCGTATAAGGTAACTTTCTTCTTAGAATCTCCATGTGAGATATACATATCACCGGAACGACATCCAATATATGCATCAGCCGTAGTGAGCCATGGTCAACTCAAGATCAAGGGATGTCCTCCTACTGGTTTCTTTGGTTCAAGTATAATGAAATCAGTAAGATATTCCCAAGAATTTAATGATATGATCACATCGTCCAATAATCCTTCTGGCTTAATTTTAGATCTATCTTCTAATTCAAGCATAGTGGGAGTAGGGCGAAGATGAGATAACCAAAGTTGATCCATGGTTTTCTTAGTCATGACATTAATGGCTGCCCCTAGGTCTATAAGAACATTAGAGACAAGGAAATTACCAGTCTGAACTGTGACAACAAGGTTTCTGGGATCAATATATTTTTCCACAGACACACATCCCGTCATCAACTCTGTTGCCCTACCAACAAATTAAATGGTTCGGGGTTCCAATCTCTTCCCCCTCGGTTTCTTGAGAAAAATTTCCTTAATGATATTAGTACAAATGGGGATCTCTTTGATTGCTTGAAGCAAAGGTATATTAATGAAAATATTTCGAAGCTCAGATGCCAAACTAGTCTCAGAAATAGGCTCACTCCTTTCCATTACTAGCCTCTCTCAGAAGGGAGGCTGGTTGGAATAGGATGGCAAGGATTCAAAGGGTAAGGGATACTTAGTGACAACTTTTGAAGATTGGTTAAGAGTTTCCTCTTCTCCTTTCTCTTCAATAATCACCATAGGTTGCTTCTGATTTTATGATGTTATAGTCCTTCCTGATCTTAAGTGAATATCATGAACCCAAACTAGAATAGACTAGTATTCAAATGGTAAAGGTGGGTTTGTTACATGGATCATTTGCACTACTTTATTATTATTAGGATTTGGCATAGGTTTAGCAGGCAAATGAGGAGGTCGAAAGGGTGGAGGTAAAGGCAATGGTGGAGTGGACTGACTCAGAAGTTGAGGCATTAAATAAGGTGCATGTGTAGATGGGTATGATTGCATAAGTGGCTGGTAGGAATATGGAAAATGAGTCAGCCATTTCCAACCTTGTTGCCATGGTTAAGAAGGTTTCCCATGCTAATATTGATTCCCATACTGCCACTACTTATGAGAGTTAGGATAAGAATATGCATGTGAATTATAACCAAAATAGTGTGGGGGAAATTCAGGAGACATACCTGTACCTACCTGAGGCCAATTCCTTATTGCTCCCATAGCATTCAAATATTTAGCTTTAGGCTGTCTCCCTGTAAATACAACTTTAAGTCCTGGTATAGAGGGGCATTTTTCTGTGATATGGTCTTCTGCACAAATAGCAAACTTATTAGTTTCTTTCAAATTAAGAGGACACTCTTTAGGGGGATGCTTGTCTCTACATTTAGGACAGAAAATACATAATGACTCTTATTCCTTCATGAGTTTCTACTGAAATTTTGAGTCTAACTGTTTGGTAACAATGTTCGTTATATCAATTTTCATGTTTTCCATTTTATTTTCTAGTCCAATAATCATAGCATCAGTAGATTCAGTTTTTCTATTTCTATTTCGAGTTCCTCTACTGGATCTATATTGATTTCTTGAAAATTTCCTGCATAATTCACAAATTTGATCAAAAGTTTGCTGAGAAATATCACGTTGTCCTAACAGATTCAAATTATTTCTAGCATTATCAGTAAGTCCTCTTAAGAACAAGGTTCTTGAGATCAAGCTTAAGTTTTGACCTTTGTAAAATATACAGAAATATTTCCAAATAATCTTCAAGAATTTCATCATCATCTTGTATGATTGTAAAAATTTCATCCTGCATGTCCCGAGTTTTGCAATATTCTTGATATTTAGATAAAAATACTCTCTTCATCTGATCCCAAGAAGTAATGGTGTTTCCTCCTAACCCCATGAACCAGCGAAGAGCTGAGTCCTTAAGGGTAATAGGAAATAATCTTAACTTCTAAGCCTCAGTTGCATAATCATAACTTCTACACAAAATATCAAACTCAAATAGAAAAGAGTTGGGATCTTCACGAACTTTACCATGGAAATGAGGGAGAGCTGATGGTGGAATATTCTTCATCTGTGATATAGTATCAGGATCCACAATTGGAAACACAAAAGTGGATTGTCCTTCACTTACCTGGTTGTCACCAGTCCCTTCCAAATGATCTTCTTGATCCACCATTATTCCCTTTTTACTTGTATCGCTCTCCACAGGTTGATCCACACCTAAGCTGTTATTGACAGAATCCAGGTGGATTGTTCCTACATGATGGGTTTGAATTGGATTGGGCTTCCTTCTTGCAGAAGGAGACCCAATATGAGAAAAATTATTTTGGCCCTTAGTGGGCTTCAAACCCTTACCTTTCCTAGGCATTCATTTCAAAAAGAAAAAAAGAAAGAAAAAATAACAGATAACTTCCAAAAAATGCTGTCAGAAATCAATTAACACCAGTAAAATTCCTTAAAAAACTTTTCCAAACAATGTTGCAGAAATAAGGAAAACAATTACCTCTATTGTCTAATCAGAAAATTCTTACCAAATCAAATCGCCTTCCCGGCAACAGCGCCAAAATGTTGGGTGCAATAATTACACTTAAACAAACTCCTCAACACTTAATTGTCAACCCGAGGGATTTGTAAACTTAGAGACGAAGCATAGGCAATGCCAGAGATGGTATGAATCTTTCTGATATAAATCCCTACTTTCTTTGAAGGAAATACTGCATAATAAAATCAAGACGAGAAAAATATAACTTGAGTCATCAAAATAATCCAAGACTGGAACAAGAAAGAATGCATTTAAAAAAAGGAGATGAAAGATAAAAAGCAATCACTCTAGCTGATTATGCTTAACTATTAAGAGTGTGTGTCTCTTCAACAAAGGAACTTTAGCAGTCTCGTTAGATGGGCCCTTAAATCTGCTTCCTTAGAGATTTCCTTCTTGCGTTAATCTGTCCTGCACTAGTGCAGGATCAGATTTTTATGTAGAAGGTATAAATTGTGTCTTTACTGAAGGTTTTTCTACTTCATGCAAGGGCTCAAATTGTTCAAGGTTCAAAGCACTCAGATCCTGTGACAAGAAACTAGTTCTTGCACCAAATCAGAGCTTCCTGCACTTAGCTTTTGATTCTTGAAATGATTGTTTAATTGTCGCAAGTGTTACTTTGTTGTAAAAGCAGATTGCATATATGAAAAGTAAATTTTTCTGAATTTGACGAAGTGCAGAGATAAAGAAACATAAACATCTATCCTGTTGTAATCATTCAATGAAATAAAGTTGTGGAAATTAAATAAAGACTTTCTGTAACACACCAACGTGCGCTGGTGTAGGTGTATGTTTCCTGCTTGGACCAGGCGGGAAAGAAAATCAACCAAAATTGCATAAAATATATGTCACACCAACATGCACTGGTGCAGAATGACTTCTCTTGCTTGGACCAGGCGAAGAAAGCCAATCAAAAATCAGTGCAGGAAAGTAAATTGCAAGAAAATAAGTTGCAAGAAAATAAATTCTATTTTCTTCATGCAACGGATCCGTTCACACAGACATGAATTTATGCGCTAAAAGCTAAATCACACATTTACAATAAAACATAAATTACAGAAAGAAGAGAATGGGGAAAACGTGCTGGGTTGGCTAGGCCCTAGTGAACCAGCGCATTTCCCTCTTAAGCGAAAACGCTACTCAGCACTTAATTTAATTAATCAAACAAACCATAAACCATGATTCATGAAGTCGAGGCGAAATTCATTTTTATTATATCAATGAGGCAAATACATGTGTAAATACACGTTCAACCCATAATTGGGCGGTAAAAAAATAACTCGCTATCGCCTCTCTGTTCTTCTCTATTCTCCAACACTTTTGCTACCAAGTCCTATTTAAAAATTACATTATATATATATCTATTGTCCAAAGGCCGAAACAAATCGTTCAACTACTTCATAAAAAAAATGCAGAATTTAGATTGTTCGGTCTTCAAAATAAAACAGTTTTGCAAAACTGCCCATAACCAATCTTCAGCTTCCACCCTTCATGGATCTAATCTTTGGCTGCCTTCAGATTACATGTTGTCGTGGTGGAAACTGCTTGATTCAAGGTGGTGATCGAGAGGGTTCGGATCCACCGTGAAGATCTGCTGTGCTGGTCATAGTATAGGATCCGATCCTGCACTAGGATTAGCAATCACGATAAGCATTCTAACCACCAAACAACATTGGAGATATCGATAAGTTACAAAGAATAATTCAAAAGTAATAAATCATGTAATAAATATTTAATAAATGCTAAATCGAATAAAAATATGAAGAATAAAGGTTTTTACAAAATATGTCACCATGCTTGGACGAGTGCAAGATGAGGGTGCATAAAGGAGGTGAAACAGGGGTAAGTGGTTATGATTTAGGAAGGGAAAAGTAGTAAAAAGAGAGAAAATTAGGGGGCTAACAATTATTTTTGATCTAGGACCAGAAGATCATAAAAGATTGATGGAAAAATTGCAAATGGATGAATCAAGTGAACAAAAAAATACTATCGATCCAATATGAGTTTATTTTTAATTTTCATTAATAATATACTTAAAATTATCAGATAACATGTTTCAAACAATCAATTAATGCACATATGTTTAATGGTCTACTCGGACCAACAACTCATAAAAGGAATTTTGTTCTAAGAAAAGAAAAAAATAGAACATGCAAATGAAAATGAATTGCTCCTTAGGTCATCAAGAGTGGTGCTGGAGTTTAACGAAAGGGGGGAAAATATTTACAAAAGTTTGAGGGATCTATTGGAACGAATGTATAGACATTCCTTCCACTTACAATACAAAAATCAATCCAATGATTCCAAGAACCAAATTTTATCTAAACTACAAGAAGAGTTTTCATAGAATTGGTCAATGAGACATGTGTTGAACCCCAAGATTACCCTCTCCTTTACAGTTTTTCCCATCTCATTTCACCTCTTTTCCATCATTTCATAAACCCTAATCAGTGAATAATGCTAAGGTTTGTCTCAAGGATACATACAAATGGTTGACATATTGTATTTTCATGATTTTTTCTATTTTGATAAGTTTTTGCAAATTAGCTACAGAATGAAGCATGTTCTGCAGCTGACTGTGCATTCCGTAGCTACTCTTGTGGTTGAACATGTTACAGGTATCAGTTGAAGGAGTGGGCCACATGGGTGTTCTCAAAATACATCCTACATGGATTTCATCCTATTCATATGGAGGTGCCTAACCCTATGGTCAAAGCTATAAGTCAAAGACCATTTCCTACAGCAATTAGCACTCCTGATTTGCTTCGTCGCAAATCATGAGTCCTAAAAGTCCTAGTTTGATTATGATTCAAAGATACACCTGTAGCTATTTTTCTTCATAATTAGTTATGTAAATTACCTTTAAATAGAGGTTCTATAGAACTGAGAAAAACTTAATTTTTTGTAGCACAAGTTCAGAATTACAGTGAGATACTCTGTTTTCTAAAACTCTATTTCAATAAAGAAGTTCAGTTCCTAGATGCTAGTTTGATTACGATTCTGAAAAGCTAAGGTGTTAACCAACTTGGTAGCAGAGGGCCCCTGCTGCTAAAGGAGGTTTTTAATGCTTTCTAGTTAGATTTCTTTAATTCTATTTAGTAATTTTTGTTCATGCTTAATTTCCAGTTTTTAATAGTTTAAATGCAACTGTGGGGATTTTCCTTCCGAAACGTTTCAAGGAGATAGGACTTCTGTCTTTAGGATTGGAATAAAGATTGAAGTGTTGAGAAACATGGTTGTTTAGTTTATTGTTTTTCCTTTTCAAATTCGTTAGAAACTAGTTTTCAATTGCCGTGTCTAATTAAACATTCATGAAAACCATTTTTCCCATATTTTAAATCTTACATTGAATGGTTAAATCTATTATAAGTGTAGTGGTTGAATACATTTCCTTCCTTGTCATTTTCTTTCTAAGAACTAAAGGAGCAATTGATTTTTCCGAAGCCATTTCAAGAGGCCACAAGCTTCACAGTTGGATGAGACTGATAAGTCAACTATTCATTTAGTTAGTTTTAAAATACATTTCATTTTTTGTCATTTTCTTGCTAAGAACTAAAGGTGTAATTGATTTTTTTGAAGCCATTTCAAGAGGCCACAAGCTTCATAGTTGGATGAGACTGATAAGTCAATTATTCACTTTGTTGGTTTTAGTTAGAAGATCCTCATTTCATTGCAACAAAACAATATTCTTAAAGATCATTCTGAAAGAAACTAACCTGAATATAATAAGAAAGGATGGTTAAATGATTAGATGTAATGCAATGTTTAAGTTATTTCATTTTACAAAGTTATTGTAGTTCTTTAGTTTAGACATATGTAATGGTTTCTTAGAAAAATTACCACAAAGGGGCCACTGTCTACATATTGGGTAAATGGAGTAACTAAAACATCTTAGGTGATTTTTAATAGCATTCTTTGTTTTATGTCTTAGGACTTTAGCAACTAAGGTACAAACAGTTGATTTCATCTTATAGGGTTTTGACCTAATCATTGAATGTTGATACAAACTAAAGTACAACAGTTGACACATTTCACTGCTTTCATTTTGTTTTCAATCTTAGTTTAGTCATAGATCCATGGATTAGGTTTAATCACTAATTGAAGTACATGCTTTACCTTTTTTTATCAAAACTAGGTCTTAGAACTAGCCCATAAAATTTGGTTTCTTTTATAGAAAATTAACTTAGTTTCATAATGCTTCCTTTTCTTCCTTTTTAATTTAGATTCATTTTAACTTTTTCAATAGCCTAAGGTAGCACACTAAGGATTAAAAAGACAAAACCCCAAAAACAATAAGAAAAACACAAACAACAAAGTAAGGGAAATGTCACTTAGGCACATATAGTGCACCACACTTCATCAGTTTACAAGCCCTGGTCGATAATTTATGTAAGAAATGTAGAACACTAAATTGACTAAACAACATGTCAGAATTTTAATAACAAAAACGTAAAACAACAAAAAAGAAGGAATAAAAAAGTAATATTTCTTTAAATGTTTTTTCTAGAATTATTTATAAATATCACTTTTGTTATATTTACTTTTCATATATCAATATTAAAATTAAATAGTTTATTTTCATGTTACATTTTCAGGAAGATTATGAAAATCTGAAAAGATGAACGAGCCGATATCAGAAATATGCCTGTAGGAATGTCCAAAAAGGTGTACAAGGAGATGGTCAAAGAAATGGACAAAATTGCATCGTTGGAGGAGCCATCTCAACAACATCGTGCTTTAAATGTAATATGTAATCATTGAATATTTCTATCATTAGGTACAATAAATAAATAATTTAGCATTAAATATTAATTTTCAATTATTTTCTTGCAAAAAAGAAAAGAAAAGAAAATGGAAACCATTCAGCACATAAAACATGACAACAAGGAAGAAAATGGTTGATATCTAAGTTTGTGAGTAATTGTTACTTCCTTATAACAACTTAACTAGATTTCATTGTTGTATATTTTAAGTTGTTTTACAACAATCATCATTGAATGTCTTCAAACATTTTCTAACATATAAAGAAGAACTATCAAACGAATTGATTGACATTGGGTTAAATATGGGTTGTGATTATATGTTGGCATATCAGAAATTAATTGTGGAATTTGTAAGCATCTATTGATCTTGTTTTACTTAGCTCCATCTATGATTAATAGAACAAAAAAATATTTTATATTAAATATATGATTTGTTATGGGGCATAAAACTTGCATGAAACAAAGTATGGAACTACGCCAACAGATGAAATCTTAAAAGATGGAATGAAATTAGGTTTTGAAAGAGTGTGTATAGTTCATGAGTCAATTTTTGATATGGTACATCATTTATTTTCGATTTACATTGATGTATATTATTTAATATTGCAATTTTCATTATTCTCACAAATGTATGTACACTCATTACAGTTTATTTTTATGTTTGTAGATGGAAGGTGAAGAAGAAGAAAAAAATCAACACCATGAACAAAAAATTCCTCAAAATAACCCAAGTCATGGAAGTAGCTTGAGCAATGACAACAATTCAAGCGAAGAATGATGATCATTATGTTTGGATATCAAAGCAAGGCGTTGTATTTTTTGAAATATTTGTTTGTGAAGTCAAACATTTTGTTTAATGTAATGGACATAGTGTCCCAATTGAAAGACAAAGGGATACCAATTACTGTCCCATTTTGTATGGATAATACTGTCTTATTCATATATATATAATAAAATATTTTTTATTTATTCTATTTTGTTGTACATTGTCACTGTGAAATGTAACACCACTAATTAAATTTATGGATGATTAAATAATCCAAACATCACATTCAAATGCACTAATAAAAATTTAATTGATATGAATACTGTTATAAGATATGTGTTGCCTTTTGATGAATAATGAATTTAAAAAATCACAATAATTATAATAAGATATAATAAATTAATCCAAACATCACATTCAAATGCATTAATAAAAAATTAATTGATATGAATACTGTTATAATATATTTTTGACTTTTGATGAATAATGAATTTTTAAAAATCACAATAATTGCACTGTCATAGGTCGATGCTTCTAAAAAATACGAAATGAACACCGGTGCATGTCAGTTACTGTACACAGGTGCATTTTTATGATACAATGCACCAGTGTGTTTCTACAACCTATGGGCACTACACAAATACTAATACTAATTATAACTCTCGGTGTGTTTGTGTGATATTGCGCCCCGGTGTGTTTATGTGAGACTACTCACTGGTGTGTTTGTATGACCTATGGGCTCTGCGCAAATACCAATACAAATTATAACAATCAGTGCGTTTGTGCGATACTGCACACTGATGCATTTATGTGAGACTACTCACCAGTGCGTTTGTACGACCTATGGGCACCGCACAAATAGCAATATGAATTAGAACAATCGGTGTGTTTGTGTGATACTGTGCACCAGTGTGTTTCTATAATACTATGAACAGATGTGTTGATACGACCTATGGACACCACACAAATCCCAATACCAATTAGAATGACCTGGTACATTGTATCACCTACAGTGTGCCTGGTGTGGTTTTAGACCTTTACGGCCCGGTGCATGCACCTTTGACCACCCTGGGCCAACCATCTAGATGAAACGCACCGGTGCGTTGACACCTAAGTAGTGTAGCGATGAAAAAAAACATTCGTAATAACCTCCGGCCGCCCATGTTTTTTAGTTGTGTTGAAATTCCATTAGAAGCTCCACCGAAAACAGATGTTGTAGAAAATGTTTTTTTGACAAATTTGGCCAATTTTATAACACTAAAAACCTCCTTTATAACCTCTGCTAGAGGGTCTTTTCCTTGTTGTGTATAATGCATACAATCTACAAGAGATGATTTGATGATCCTAAGACTATATCTCCTCGGCATGCATGCAGACACACACACACACAAGATACAAAGGATAAAATTTATAATGAAATGATACACTTAAAGGTTTTGGCCAACATAATAACATAAAAATAGAAATGTAATAAATCAATATCAAGGGCTTAATCAGGGTTTTTATGGTGAAGATGGGGCTTGTCTAGGGCTTAAAAGTTTATTGGTCCTGAGTTGAATATTTGGTAGTGCAGAATTTGGTGTGAGCAAGGATCATGATTATATAGTTCAATATTTGTACTCTCTAGTCGGGAAAAAAATTTCCCTTTATGTGATTGAGTCATGACACAATTGTTCTCCTTAATTCCATTATATCCTTTGATCTTCGTATCCCTTTTAGGAAGCCACTCTAAGTGAATATTATATATTTCTTCCATCTTCCTATCCATCCTTTTTTCCATTTTACCCAACTTATTTTCCATATGTCTTACATTTTCATTGATTTTATTTTCCATTTCCTTTTTAAGAACTTCCTTATCCACTTGTTTCAACACATTGTGGCTCATTTCATCATCTTGGTTATTAATTTGGGAAAACCTATATTTTGAGTCTTCACTTTTCTCGAATTTCATGTTTTATTTTCTATAGAGAGTAGTATTTCTTATAAAATAATTTTCCATATGACAAAATAACAATATTACTCTTTATCACAATTTTTAGTCATCCAAAAATGGATATTCTAATCAAAATTTATGCCAATTGTAAATTGCATGCCCTTAAAACCTTAATGTGGAGACTATCTTGATATATCTATAAAATTTGAGCCCTTATTAGTTTTAAATTTTGGCTTCTAGCACCGTGGTATGATTTCTTAAATTATTTAAAATTCATTGTTTGAAACTTTACTCAAGAAATTTTATAGAAAAATGCCAAAATGATTTTGTTTAATGGTAATTTCAAGATTATTCAAAACCCTCATTTTCATAAGATATATCTCATAAAATATAATGAGTCAAAATACAAAATATTTTCCACATGTAATATTCTGAATATTCCAGAGTTTAAAACTTCATTAAAAAATTATAATGAAAATTCTAATATGATTCCTTTAGATATATGTGGATATTGGTGGCCATCTTCATATTCCACTGAGACCTCAACACTATTTTTTTCAATGTCTTTAATTGTAGCACAATTTACTATTTTTGGCAATTTTTCGGGTTGTGGACTTCTCGAGCTCTTTTGAGGCCCTAAACGACATTCTTTTGGAAAATAGGAAAACATGTAGCTTATAATAGGGGTTTGTAGTCAAAATTTATAGTCTTCACATATACCTTTCTAACGATGGTGTCAAATGGAGATCACATTCCAAAGTTATGACCACTAGAAGTTGGTGTACCAATTAACCCCAACGAGGCCCACAAAAATTTGGCGCTTTGTCTCCTAGAGTTAGGATTTTGGATGTTTGGGATTTTCCCTTGTTTCTCAATCATAAGAAGGCTTGTGAGTCTCATTGTAACATAGTTCAGAGTCATGTAGCTGCCATATCTCTTCTTAGAGATAAGCTACCATTGTGCAAACTACTTTATTTCCATTTTGGATGTAAACATTTTTCAGTATTTTGTTATTAATCAAGTGAAGTTTAGTTTTCGTTGTAGCTCTTTGTTTCTATTATTTGTATTTCATTTTGTTCTAGCATAAATGTGGATCACTTTTAACATTGATGTGAGGATCAATCACAATCCCTATCTTATATAGACTATATGTTTGGAATTATAATGAACCAAAATGTCAATTTTGACTACTTTTACTATGATATTTCACTTTAGTGTCAAAAAAATTTAGGATCTAAAACTTCTTAAAAAATATAGCAAAAATACAAATTTGACTCTTTTGAGACTCATTTCACCATTAGTCACAAATACTATTTTCCATATGATATATCTCCAAAAATATAGCAAATCAAAACTTCAAATTTTTACCACATGTACTTCAATATGTTTTGCCAATTTCCTCCAATTTCTCTTGTTTAAATATTCACACTAAAGATGCCACAATGTCTTGGTTGAGGGAGAAAAAAACCTAGAATCAATGCAATGAACTAAGCAGCTTTAAAATGATAAAAATAAATAGAAAAATTCCCTTTACAATGAATCGAATAGAAAAGGCAAGATGAGATGATCTTAAGGCTATGTCTCCACTTAGTCATATAAATTAAATGGCTAGTAAATGTCGGTAGGCATCAAAATACTTTCCTCATGATATATCTCACTGTTATGGAATTTAAAAAAATCATAAAATTTAACTAAATTATCACTTCACTTTAAATTATTATTATTGTTATTAATTATAGAAATAATTGCTATATGAGTTAAACATATAGAGAGTGTGCAAAGGATTCTTAACCATGGAGATTCAAGGCCACTTTACCATGGAGTTTAGTAAGTTGTAAATAGGCTTTGTTAGAATACCATGGGCCAATACCATGACCTACTAATACTAGATGCCCAAAAAACCACAATTCGTGTTCATATGACATTTTTGTTATAGGTAATCAATTTAATTAAAAATAAAAAATGACATAACTATTTTTAAAATAAATCTCAACATAGAAACGTTATTAAGAATATTCTATAATATTCCATTAGTTAAATCCCTACCATCATAATTAGTAACATAAAAATGTTATTAAGAATATTCTATAATATTCCATGAATTAAATCCCTAGCATCATAATTATTGATAATTAAATTAAAATTCTAAAAACCTTATTCCAAAATAAACATATCTATCTTTTTTTCAGAAGAAAAAAACGCTGTTATATATAATTATAAAACAGTACATAGTCAGATACATCTCCAGCATGTATAAAAACAACGAGATAAACAACCAAAGGCAGCCAATAGAATGGCTACCCCAACATAGAACGAAAAGCGTCCAGATCAAATGCTCAGCTGAAGAAGCGAGCAGGTGGAGGAAATTGGTAAAGATAGGACCGATTAACAAATGATATAAACAGTAAATGATAGACCAAAGTATATGCCAATGACAAAAGTAGACAGATAGATCGGAAGACATCGATCCAGACGTGGCATGTGAATAGATCAAAAGCCAAAATAAACATATCTATCAACTTAAATATAAAAACAATAATAATAATAATAAACTATAACTTACATACTAATATAATAATAAACTATAACTTACATACTAATATAACGAAAAATTTATAACTTGCATACTAATATAACAAAAAAATTAATGTAATAACTCATTGTATAACAGTTAATAAAAATATTTATTTGCTTAGCCATAATATAATAAGAAATCGTTGATAAAAGTAATTAAATCATCCAACTTCCAAAACAACAACAAACTTGAGAATACCATTATCATATAAAAATGTAATGGATTTAATAAAATATTCATTCAATATTTCATGTGAATGTCTATTTCACAGCACAATAGTGGCCATCTGCGGGCCATAACATTTATGCACAGTAATGAATTGTGCCAGTTGCTAACCCAAAAACACGAACCTAACAAATAATTAAAACAATACCTAACAAGGTTTTAATGATTTTAAAATCTAGAACAAGGTTTTAATGATTTCATTATAATAATTAAAACAATACCTAACAAATAAAGTTACAACTATTCTAAGTACGCTATCATAAAATAATATTTAACAAATAGTAAGGATGGCATTATAGAAATGATTTTGACATTAAAAATAAATAGAGCATAAATATCTTAATATTATATATAAAAATTTTAAAAGATCATAATTATATCTTTAATACTTTAAAATTATCTAAATATCTTCACTATTAACTTTATAATCCCTCTAAATTCCTTTTAACCCACTATTAACCTTTATAGCACCTTGGATAGTACCTTGGATTTCCAAAACACACTCTATCAACCTTGGAACTCTCTAGCGGCGGGGAATTTCAAATTCCATGTGCTTTTTGAATGAAAAAAATTTCCACCCTTGGAATTTCAAATTCCATTTTATGGTTCAAGAAAAGTATTTCTTTTTCAATAGTTTTTATTTTATTTTTATTTAAATTTATAATTTTTTTTTAAATTATTTTAATTAAAAAATAATTGATAATATTATTTTTATTTTATTTTTACTTAAATTATAATTTTATTTTTTTAATTAAAATATAATTAATAATAATATATATTTTTAATTTTAATTAGGTTTAAAATATAACTCTATACCAAACCAACTACTTACACTTCAATTATTCAATCCATGCAACTAAACAACTTTACTTTTACAACTTAGTTATGTAAGTTGGGGTACAATAAATTCTATGTACTTCTTACATATAAGAAGAGAAATTATTTATATTAGTAAGTTATTTATGATTATTATTTTTAATAGAAAAAAATTGTAGTTATCTGCAAACAAAAAAAAGGTTTTATGAATAAAATTTGATACAAATTTATTAGAATTTAGATTTTTCATAGTAATTAATTTATTTATCTATTCAAAATCTTATTAAAGAGAGGGATAATTGTGTGTATGGGTTTTCTAAACTATGAGCATGTACAATGATTTTTCTCTTCAAATGTTAACATGTTTATGTGGTTTTATAATTTTATAACTCTTTGTGGAATCTTAATTTTTAAATTTTCTTGTATATGTTTAAGTATGAAATAATGAAATTTAGTATTAAAATAGAATTTAAATTATTGTTTGAATAAGCAATATCTATAGTTATAATAGATAAATCCAAAAAAATTAACTATGATAATTTTATTTATGATAATAACTATTTGGAGAATGTTCATTCATACACATATATGAGAATCATCAACTCAATTGGAATTATATCATTGATAAAAGGATAAATTGAGGCTCTAAAGATTATTATGAGGCTGAAAACAATTGTAAGTCAACAAATGTTTGGGTATGGATTAAAAGAAACTTCCACTTTGAGACTCTAGCCACCCCTGTCATTTTATATGGATCTAGAGAATTGTGGAGGAAGAATGAGTTGATCCAAAAGCAATGCATAACCTTAAAGGAAATACTCCTTACCATATCCTCTAGATTAAACTTAGTCTTTCTCCCATTTAAAACATGGCTATTATTAGGTATCTCATGTATAAGAGGAAGCTATACAACATGGAAGCAAAGAGGTTCCCCAAAATTGTTTAAACTCTAGCCAAAATCGATCATTCAACTCAAGCAAGGTTGGAATAACTATGCATAGTTTTGGCCAAACCAAGCAAGGTTGTAATAACTATGCTGGCCAAACCATTCACATGTAAAGGAAGAGATGGTATTGGAGAAGAAGGATACTATTAACAATATTATTGTTGGAATTTAATTCCAACTGCAACATAAAACAACTGGACAAAAAATCTGATTGCCGCAGATATTTCAGCAAGGTGGATGCCTGAAAGTCAAGCATTAAATTTGCAGAAGTTATTGAGCCGGCAGACAGCTGACTTCATTTTTCCAAAAGCCAGCACGTTAACTCCCACCGCTTGCTGCATTCAATACGTAGATAAGCTTTAGAAGATATTTTGTATTTTTAAATATTATAAGTCAAATATGTTTTTCACTTATAAATGTAATGAATAGCAGTTCGTTTTTAAGGTTAGATAGTTTGAGAAATAGAAAAAGACAGAGAAGAAGACAGAGCAGAGAAAACAACAAGAAAACAGAGTCGCTGTGTTTTGGAGCAGCAATGCATTCTACAGGTTGTTTCAACAACTGTCTGTGTGTTTCAGCAACAGACTGTGTGGTGTTTCAGCAACTATCTGCCAGATGCTGAAACACGAATCTGTGTTAAAAAACAGAGTTTGTAAAAACAAAGTATGGAGTTTTTAGTTATTCCAGAATTGTAGTTCTGAAGAAGTTTGTAATTTTTATTGCCATTTTTATGGTTAATAAAAACAGAGCTTTTCTCCATCTTCTTTGTCCAGATTTCTCTTATTTCTTTGTGTTGAGTTGAGGAACTTTGCTTCCTCTGTTTTGTTCGAAATTATCAGAAATTTCCATCATGGTATCAGAGTCGGTCTAGGCACTCAGTGAGTCAAAAACAGAGTTTTTTTTTCCCACTGCAGGAGCTGTAAGAAGCTTAACTGAGCAGATTTCTCCAGTAGAGAAAGTTCTTGCTTATTTTAGTATATAATCAGTATCTTTTCTTTTCTTATACAGGTTAAGATGGCAGATGCTGGAACTGGTTTGACAAATTCCCAACTGCCACAGTTTAATGGGAAAAATCACAGTTATTGGTCCATAACAATGAAAATATTGTTTGCTTCTCAAGGAATATGGGAGCTGGTTGAAACTGGCTATGCTGAACCTACAGATGCAGCAACGTTGGTTGCTTTGACAGTAGCAGAAAGAGACCAGTTTAAGAGTGAAAGGAAGAAGGATGCCAAAGCCCTCTTTTTTCTCTTCCAATCAGTACATGAAAGTGTTTTCCCACGGATTGCAGCAGCAACAAAATCGAAGGAAGCATGGGATATTCTCAAAACTGCTTATCAAGGCATGGAGAAGGTGAAGACTGCAAAGTTGCAAATGTTGAGGAGAGACTTTGAAACACTCAGCATGAAGGAATCTGATACAGTAGATTCATTCTTCACTCAGGTTATTGGGTTGATAACCCAGATTAGATCTCATAGTGAAATTCTTGAAGAAAGAAGAATTGTAGAGAAGATCTTGAGAAGTTTACCCTCAAGGTTTGAAGCTGTTGTGGTAGCAATAGAAGAAACAAAGGATCTCTCACAGTTCACAGTAGATGAACTCAGTGCTTCTCTTATGTCTCATGAACACAGACTGAGTAGAGGAACAAATTCCTCTTTTGAGCAAGCATTCAAGACTCAGATGTCTTTTGGCCAAGGAAAAGGTCGAGGCAGAGCAAATAACAGAGGTCGTGGAAGAAGCCAAAACAAAGGCAGAAATAATCCTGCAAGCACAAGCGGAAGGAGATGCAATCAGAACCAGGATGAAGGTTCAAGCAAACAGCAAGCTCATGGACAAAGGTATGACAAATCCCAAGTCCAATGTCATTATTGTAAGAAATATGGGCACTATGCCAATGAATGTAGGAAAAAAAAAATGACATGAATAGTAGGTAGAATGAAAATTTTGCAAATGAAGACGATAAGAATCCAAAGATTGTGCTGTTAACATGTAACGTTGCACAAGACAAACAAGAAGATTTTTGGTTCTTAGACTCAGGTTGTAGTAATCACATGACTGGAAATATTGCAATGTTTGCCAATCTGGATGAAAATGTGAAATCTGAGGTAACAACAGGAACTGATAGTAAGATATCTGTCAAGGGTAAGGGCAGAGTCAGTATCCGAGCAAGAAATGGAGAACAGATGATTGTGCCAGAGGTATACTATGTACCTGGTCTGAAATGTAATCTTTTGAGTATTGGACAGCTCATTGACAAAGGTTACAATGTGTTCTTCAAAGATGATATGTGTACAATCAGAGACATACCTCCAAGTAAGAAGATCATTGCACAGGTGCAGATGACCAGCAATAGAATGTTTCCTCTCAAACTCAGGGCAGATTTGAAGGAAGGTAGAACTATTGCAGCTGTAACACAAGAAGTCTTTCAAGAACAAGTGAAAGATGAAAATTGGTTGTGGCACTTGAGATTTGGACATCTCAATTTCAGAGGCTTAAATCTGTTACACAGAATTGGAATGGTAAAGGGGTTGCCATTGATTGAGAAACCGAACAACCTTTGTGAAGGCTGCATCTTGGGAAAGAAACACAAAGAAAGCTTTCCAACAGGAAAGAGTATAAGGGCAAAAGCATCCTTGGAAATTGTTCACTCTGATGTGTGTGGACCGATGCAAATACCATCATTTGCCGGAAATAAATATGTTTTAACTTTCATTGATGATTACACCAGAAAGACATGGGTGTATGTGCTGAAACAGAAGAGTGAAGTGTTTGAGAAATTCTACCACTTCAAAACTCTTGTTGAGAAACAGTGTGGGCATTACATCAAAGTGCTCAGAACAGATAGAGGTGGAGAGTACATCTACAAAGACTTTCTGCGTTTTTGCAGAGTGAATGGCATACCAAAGCAGTTCACCGCGAGGTATACACCTCAGCAAAACGGTGTTGCAGAAAGGAAGAATAGGACCATTCTGGACATGGTCAGAAGTATGCTGAAGGAAAAACACTTGCCGCATGAGTATTGGGCAGAAGCTGTCACTTGCGCAATTTACATCTTGAATAGATGCCCAACCAAAGCTGTCATGAACAAAATACCAGAAGAAGCATGGAGTGGACAAAATCAAACTGTCACTCACATGAGAATATTCGGTTGTGTAGCATATGCACATGTACCAGATCAGCTAAGGAAGAAGCTTGACAGTAAGGGGGAGAAGTGTGTCTTTATTGGCTATTGCGATGAGTCAAAAGCATACAAACTCTATAATCCATTGACCAAGAAATTGATAGTAAGCAGAGATGTGCAGTTCATTGAAGATGAAGCTTGGGATGGAAGCTTAGAGAAGATAGTGAATGTGAAGACAATTGTGTCTCATGAAGAAGAAGAGGAAGGGATAGCAGCAAATAACCTTTCTTTGGTGGCTCCTCCTCCACCACAGCAAGTACACCAAACCACACCACAAGCTGGAATTCGAACAGCCTTGAGAAGTCAAGGAAGTGCTTCTCCAAGCACGCCGCAGGGATCAGAAATACCCTCAAGTTCAGATGGAACTCCAAGCACACCAAGAAGACCAAGATTCAGAAATCTGAATGAGATTTATGAACAAGGAGAGGTAAGTAATAATACCGGTCTGAATTCATTATTCGCTTTATATTGTCATGTTGATGACCCAGTTCATTTTGAAGATGTTGTAAATGAAGATAAATGGATTGAAGCAATGAATGAAGAAATTGGTGCAATTGAGAAGAGTAAAACATGGGAGTTAGTGGACCTCCCTGAAGGAAAATATGCCATTGGAGTTAAGTGGGTCTATAAGACCAAAAGAATGTTGGAAATATTGTCATTGATGGCAAAGGAGGCAGCACTCAGGCAAAAGAGGCAGCGCTGTAGCAAAGGAAGGCAAAAGAGGCACAACGAAAGCAATAGAGGCAGCAAGAAGAAAGTCAAAATGTAACAGTCATAGAAGCATAGTGAAGAACCATTATCGGAAGATAGAGACAAAGGCAGAGTGACAGAAGCAGAGACAGAGGCAGAGAGCAGTTACAAAATTCCAGGAATCGCACTCTCCAACCGGCGTTATACAACACGAATCTTATTCCGGGAATCGCAGACTCCAGCCGGGCGTTACACATATAATACAGAACCACATTCTGGGAATCGCACTCTCCAACCGGCGGAGCACATATAACAAATACAAACATTATTCTGGGAATCGCTTCACTCCAGTGGCAAAATATATATAAGCATATATATCAGTTATATACAGGCGGAGCACTTTAACCAAAGGTTCTATCAAAACGAAATGGCTTATAAGGTGGGACCCCTCCCCAATCGCAATCGAAGAAAAGGTTCAATCAGCGGAGTTTTTTTATGTGCTCCGATTAAAGGCCGAACCCGATTGAGCTATATGCCACATTTTATTGCTAATCGCATCTGAGTTCCCAATCGCATCGGAATTGGTCAATCGCATCGGAGAACATGTGAGTTGCGATTGCGATTGGAAGTCCGGACCCGATGGAGGTATGAATTATAATTCAAACATGTTTGAAGTCCTGTCCCAATCGCATCGGCAAAATACAATGAACAGTGGTCAATCGCAACACATATTAAAAGACTTGCGATTGCGATTAAGAGTTCGGACCCGATGGGTTTATTAACGATGGTGTATATATATTTGAATTCCGGCTAATCGCATCGGAAATTTCCGATTGATCGCAAGTCCTTTGTAATATGCTCCGATCAAGTGGCGGACCCGATGGCATTATACGATGGATTTAATAGGTTCAATCGCATCCGGAATCTCAATCGCAATCGGAACTCTCCGATTGATCGCACGACTTTGTAAAACGCTGCGATTGAAGTGGCGGACCCGATCCAGTTATAGGCGGGAGTTGATATATGAAAATCGCATCCGTGTTCTGATCGCAATCGGAACTTTTCTATTATGCGCCCCGATTGCATTTGATTGAAGCCCGAACCCGATGGGCTTATTAACTATGATTAAAAAGTGTTTGAGTTCCAGTTCTAATCGCAAACGAAAATTTGTGAAGGCGCTGTTATATATAAATATATATATATATATATAAAGTTGTTGCGATTGTATTGAAAAGTTCCGCGTGGTCTGTGGGCCCACGGGCCTCGGCTTAAGGTGGAGGGCGATTATCAATATACAATGACTGTGATATATGTCCGTTCCGCTTGCGGAATGTTCCACATCAACAAGACACTCGTGGCATGAAAAGCGTTGGAATATGGCCCAGAATTACAGTCAGCATATTCATTTATATATATAAAGCGCTGATATAAAAATGAAAAATGTAGTTACACAAATACAGTAGTTACGCAGCAGCCATATACAAAATGACATACAGAGAACAGAAAAGAGATAAAACACAGTCACAGAAAAGACAAAGACACAGTCAGAGAAAAGACAAATGCGTAGCGAGCCAAGAGACAAAACGAGTGAGCTGGAGTTCTCATTTAAATTTGAATGTAAATGTTTTAATTGTTTTTATTGTTTGTGATGCATTGGCAAGTCTCCGAGAGAAAACAAACTCCCACTTTTATGTTAAAATTGACACCTACAGTTATAATTTCTGAGTAAGCTGATAAAAGGAGTGAGAAGGCAAAAGGCAAAGAGACATGACTTTCCATTTCGAATTCCAAGCAGAATACAAACAGTCATGTGAAGAAATCTATAAATAATATCATCTTGATATTCAAGAGAGAGAAGTGAGAGTAAATCGAGAGAAGGCAGAATATAGAAGAGTAAGACAGAGAAGATTAAGAAAAGCAGAACATAAGGAGAAGCTACAGAACAGGGCTGATATCTGAGGTAAATCAGCAAACTTTCAGTTTGATAAATTGAGGAAGTTGGAGCTTCCCTATCAAGTTGCAGCTTGATAGTCGTCAGTTGTAGCTGACTGAGGTTGGAGCCTCCCGTAGGTTGGTGCCTGCAGAAAACTGAAGGGAGTTGGTGCTTCCTTGCAAGTTGTAGCTTGCAGAATTGAGGTAGGAGCCTCCTGTAGGTTGGTGCCTGCAGAAAAAAAGTGGTGAGAGGGAGTTGGAGCTTGCCTTTGCATCACAACAATAATAAGATGTGGTTTTCTCCCTTTATGGGTTTCCACTTATATCTAGTGTCTCTGTGCATGATATTTATGTATTGATCTGATATGTATCATTTGCTTAATACCTGCTGCTCTCAAATTAAGTCTACTGCTCTATTAAACTAATACTTTCAGATTACATTCTAAGATTACTCTCACATCAAATAGAGTTTGAAATGAAGGTGTAAATAAGTGTATTGAAAAGTTTAAAAGATCAGGAATGTATTAAACTGATTCACCCCCCCCCCCCTCTCAGTTTAATTAGAGATTCAACAATTGGTATCAAAGCCAAGTTCCTTTGTACAAGTCTAACGACTGAAAGGAGATCCTAGGTTCCCAAGATGGCTAGTAAATAAGGATGCTCAACCAATAAAGCCCCTTTCTTCACTGGTGAAAATTATGCTTTCTGGAAAATCAGAATGAAGACATACATAATGTCACTAGGAGTAGAAGTCTGGGCTGCTGTGCAATTAGGATATGCCCCGAAGTCAACTGATATAGAGAAAGAAGCTAAAGAAAGCTTTGTAGCTAATGCAAAAGCCATGAATGCCATCCTGAATGGATTATGTGAAGCAGAGTTTATTAAAGTAATGCACAAAGACACCGCCAAGAAAATATGGGATACTCTTGAAGACATACATGAGGGAGACCAGAAAGTAAAAACTGCCAAACTTCAAGTATATAGAGCCCAGTTTGAAAACTTAAAAATGAATGATGATGAAGATGTTGGCAACTTCTTCTTAAAAGTTGCAGAAATTGTTAACAATATGAAAGCTCTTGGAGAAACCATACCAGAAAGTATAGTTGTGCAAAAGATTCTAAGATCACTCCCTTCCAGATTTAATCCCAAGGTATCTGCAATAGAAGAGACAGCGGATTGGGAGACTTTGACCATGAACCGAATACTTGGAAATCTAACAGCCTATGAAATGAGGCTCCCACAGAAGAATCCAAGTACAAGGGAAGCAGCATTCAAAACAGAAAAAAAGGAAAGAAGAAAAGGAAGAAATATGCTCTTGCTCTGATGAAGAAGAGGCTAAATTTGTCAAGAAATTGGATAGAGGCTCAGGTAGATACAAAGGTAAACTTCCCTTCAAATGCTTTACCTGTGGAAGAGTTGGACATTATGCTGCTAAATGTCCTCACAAGAAAGCAAGAAATCAAGCTCAAGAATCAGAGAAAGACACATCAAAGAACTGGCATAAAGGAAAGAAATTCAGCAGAAAATCCTTCTATGCTCAGCAAAACAGCAGTGCATCTGAAGATTCAGATGAACCCTCAAGTGAAGAAGGAACCTCAGAATTTTTATTGATGGCCATAGAAGATCTTGAGGGACTCCTACTAGAAGATGAAGAAGAATAAGGGGAAGTAGACCTTGAGGGGGAGCTAAGAAGTTCTTTGGAGGAGATTGACAGACTCAAACTAAAATGCAGAAAACAAAAAGAGATTCTCCTCAAATGTGAGAAAGAAGAACAAAATTCAGAAGTCCTCATGCAGCTGAAGGTAAAGCTTGAAGAAGCCAAGAAGATAGAAGATATTTTACTTCAGCAAATCAAGGATAAAACCCAAAAACAAGAGAAGTTGGAGGAAGAAGTGGTATGTCTTAGGAAGAAACTAGAAAATGCTCAAAGGACAGTGGTTATAAACTCTTCTCAAACAACAAGCTCTAGCAAGTTGAATTATATTCTGGTTGCTCAAAGATCCCCAATGATAAAAACAGGAGTAGGCTATGAAGGAGAATCAAGTAAAGGCAAAGAAAAAGAAAACAAAAATATAATTTTTGTAAAAGAAAAGAAGACTGATGAAGAAGCCCAGACAATTCATACAAAAGAAGAAACATATAATAAGGATGACAGAGGTCAGAATAAATCTCTAGTAACAAGGAATATAATGAATACTAAGATGGCAGAAAAAGAATCATATGCCCCTGAGTATATCAAATTTGGAAGTCATCAGAGGAGATTCTTCCCTCCTATGAAGAATGCCACCTGCTATGTCTGCCACATGCCAGGACACACTACTGCATATTGTTATGCAAAGAAGAGTAATTCAGACCTGCAAAAGATGAAAACAGTGAAGAGGCTATCTCAAACAAACAAATGGAGAAAACAATCTTACATCAGGTATGCAAATAATTTATATGGTTATTGTTTTTATTGTAAGGAATTTGGCCATAAAATTATTGAATGTAGAAAGTATGGACAAAGACTGATGTTCAATACCTCAAGGAGGTTTATGAGTCAAAGCAATTTTGTTCATGCTCACAATTTCGCAAAAACTATAATCAAATGTTGTATATGCAATCAAATTGGGCATATATCTTCCAAGTGTTCTCTAAAGGGATATAATTCATCACCTCACCAAAGATACCATACAAAAGGGGGCCTCCAGTGGATAAAGAAAGTGAATAAATGTGACCTGGCTCTAACTGCTCAAGATCTGAAAAGCCAGTGGTACTTGGATAGTGGCTGCTCCAAACACATGACTGGAGACAGAAGCAAGTTTATAACTCTTGATGAAAAGAAATCTGGCAATGTTATTTTTGGTAATGATAAATCAGGAAAGATCAAGGGAAAAGGCTCAGTCAGCATAGACAACGACAGAGGAAAAGCCCAAGAGGTACTATTTGTGGATGGACTGAAAGCAAATTTACTGAGTGTTAGTCAGATGTGTGAAAAAGGCTGTGAATTTCTTTTTAGAGCACAAGATTGTGTAGTCAGGTCAAGCACAACAGGAAAGACTCTGCTCAAAGGTGTTCGAACAGAGAACAATGTATACATAGTGAAAGAGGAAGATGAAGCCCGCCATCTTAGCAAACTTGAGGAGTCATGGTTGTGGCATAGGAGATTGGGACATCTCAGCTTTGACCATATCATCAAATTAAGCAAGAAGAAAGCTGTCAAAGACATGCCAGAAATAAAAAGGCCTTCAAGTACTATATGCAAATCTTGTCAATTAGGGAAACAGACTCGCACATCCTTTAAATCTAAAGAGGAGTTGTCAACAAGAAGACCACTCCAGCTTGTGCACATGGACCTATGTGGACCTGCTAGAACTAGAACACCAAGTGGAGAATCCTATTTCATGTTGATAATAGATGACTTCTCCAGAATGACATGGGTTGCCTTTCTCAAAAATAAATCAGAAGCATTGGAAAAATTTAAGATATTCAGAGCATTAGCAGAAAATCAAACTGGATGCAAGCTGAAATGTATCAGATCAAACAGAGGAGGAGAATTCACAGATTATGACTTTGCATACCTATGTAATGAACATGGAATAAAGCAACAATTTACTATTGCAGGGACACCTCAGCAAAATGGAGTAGCAGAGAGACAAAAGAGGTCTGTACAACAAATAGCCAGAGCTATGATGCAAGAGAATAATATTGCTCAAACCTTATGGGCAGAAGCAGTACACACAGCAGTACATATCCTTAATAAAGCTCACTTAAGGCCAAGCAGTGACAAGACTCCATATGAACTATGGCATGGAAAGCCAGCTTCAATAAAACATTTCATAGTCTTTGGTAGCAAGTGTTACATAAAGAATAATGATGAAAACCTTGGGAAATTTGATGCAAGAGCAGATGAAGGGATTTTTCTAGGATATGCTTCCAAAAGTAAAGGATACAGATGCTACAACAAGACTCTTCGGAAAATAGTTGAAAGTATTGATGTGAGAAATGATGAAGAATTTCCAAACAATACAAGAAATACAGATTGTTGTAGTCCATCAGTTAATCATGAAGAAGAAGACCAGAATGATGAAGAAACTAGCAAGACAATAGAAGATGCAGAGCTGAGCTCAAAAACCCCCTCAAGATACACTCAGAAGAATCATCCTGAAGATCAGATCATAGGAGACAAGAAAGCAGGAGTCCAGACAAGAAGGCAGCTAACATAACAAATAGAAGAAGTATACATAGCCATGTTATCACAAATAGAGCCAAAGAAATTTGAAGAAGCCAACAAGGACAAGTATTGGATAAAAGCAATGAATGAAGAATTGGACCAAATTGAGAAGAACAATACCTGGGAACTAGTTCCTAGACCTATTGAGAAAAATATCATTGGTTCAAAATGGGTATTCAAAAACAAAATGAATGAGCAAGGACAGGTAATCAGGAATAAAGCAAGGCTGGTCTGCAAATGATACTTACAAATAGAAGGACTTGATTATGATGAAACATTTGCCCCTGTAGCTAGAATGGAAGCTATCAGAATGTTCCTGGCATTTGCATGCTATCAAGATTTCAAGGTATATCAAATGAATGTAAAATTTGCTTTTCTTAATGGTGATCTAGAAGAAGAAGTGTACATGGAACAACCAGAAGGTTTCTCATTGACAGATAAAGAAGACTATGTATGTAAACTGAAAAAAGCCCTATATGGACTGAAACAGGCTCCTCGTGCTTGGTACTCAAGACTGGATAAATATTTGCAAAAACAGGGTTTTAAAAGAGGAGGACTAGACAGCAATCTATATATAAAAGCCCATGAAAATGAACTCCTGATTGTTGTAGTATATGTTGATGACATTATGTTTGGAAGAAACAAAGATGAACTAGCAAAGGGTTTGCTGATGAGATGAAAATAGAGTTTGAAATGTCTGCTCAGTTTCTACTTAGGACTGCAAATTCAGCAAAAGAACACTGGCACATTCATTTCTCAAGAAAAATACTTAAAAGAAATGCTGAAAAAATTCAAAATGGAGGACTGCAAACCAGTGACAACCCCCATGATCACGGGATGCAAGCTGTGTGCTGATGATAGGTCTGCAAATGTAGATCAAAAACTCTACAAATCCATGATAGGAAGCCTGCTGTACTTGACAGCCTCAAGACCAGACATCATGCTAGCAGTAGGACTAGTGACAAGATATCAAGCAGCACCAAAACAAAACCATCTTTTGGCAGTAAAAAGAATACTCAGATATCTACAAGGAACTGCACAATATGGGCTTTGGTATCCTAAAGGCAAAAGCTTCACCTTGACATCATACACAGATGCAGATTGGGCCAGCTGTGTGGATGATAGGAAGATTACAAGTGGAGGTGCATTCTATCTAGGAGAAAGTCTGGTGGCATGGCTAAGCAAGAAACAAACATCCATCTCTCTGTCTCCAACTGAAGCAGAATATATAGCAGCAGCAGCATGTTGCACACAAGTCATGTGGATGAAGCAGACACTTCAAGACATGAAGGTAAGCATTAATGAACCTATCTCAATCAAAAGTGATAATACAAGTGCTATAAGTATATCTAAAAATCCTGTTCTTCATTCAAAAACTAAACATATACCAATCAAGTATCATTTTCTCCGAGAACAAGTGGCTCAGAAGATAGTTAAACTGGACTATGCATCAACGAAAGAACAGATAGCAGATATATTTACCAAACCACTTGCCAGAGAACCATTCGAATACTTGAGAGACAAACTAGGGGTAGTATCTGTAGATATTATTCTCTAATATGAAGAGAAAGTACAGTCTCAGGGGGAGAAAAAAACGAAGATATCATTCCAGGGGGAGAACAGCCAGCAAGATAAGCATAAAACAAGTCCACAGGATCAGCATTATCAATATTATCAGCATTCAGAAGCAACAAGAACCTTTCAATCGTAAAATGCATCATCTCTGTCTGCAATCTAGCACATATTACAGGCACTACAAATGAAACACAGCATAGTCCAAGAGGACCAAAATGTAACTCAGAGAAAGGAAATACAACGACAGAACCCATACGGAGGGATGAGGAGTCATCCTTTCCCATTGATGTCAAAGGGGGAGGAAGAACAAATAGCAAACAGGAAGAGCAAGCAACAAGAGAAAGAGAAAGCAAACAGAGAAAGTGGATTGCCATCAATGCCAAAGGGGGAGACTGTTGGAAATATTGTCATTGATGGCAAAGGAGGCAACACTCAGACAAAGGCGGTAGCACTCAGGCAAAAGAGGCAGCGCTGTAGCAAAGGAAGGCAAAAGAGGCACAGCGAAAGTAATAGAGGCAGCAAGAAGAAAGTCAAAATGTAACAGTCATAGAAGCACAGTGAAGAACCGTTATCGGAAGATAGAGACAGAGGCAGAGTGACAAAAAGCAGAGACAGAGGCAGAGAGCAGTTACAAAATTCCGGGAATCGCACACTCCAGCGAGCGTTATACATATAATATAACATGAATCTTATTCCGGGAATCGCAGACTCCAGCCGGGCGTTACACATATAATACAGAACCATATTCTGGGAATCGCACTCTCCAACCGGCAGAGCACATATAACAAATACAAACATTATTCCCGGAATCGCTTCACTCCAGCGGCAAAATATATATAAGCATATATATCAGTTATATACAAGCGGAGCACTTTAACCAAAGGTTCTATCAAAACGAAATGGCTTATAAGGTGGGACCCCTCCCCAATCACAATCGGAGAAAAGGTTCAATCGGCGGAGTTTTGTTATGTGCTTCGATTAAAGGCCGGACCCGATTGAGCTATATGCCACAGTTTATTGCTAATCGCATCCGAGTTCCCAATCGCATCGGAGAACATGTGAGTTGCGATTGCGATTGGAAGTCCGGACCCGATGGAGGTATGAATTATAATTCAAACATGTTTGAAGTCCTGTCCCAATCGCATCGGCAAAATACAATGAACAATGGTCAATCGCAACACATATTAAAAGACTTGCGATTGCGATTAAGAGTTCGGACCCGATGGGTGTATTAACGATGGTGTATATATATTTGAATTCCGGCTAATCGCATCGAAACTTTCCGATTGATCGCAAGTCCTTTGTAATATGCTCCGATCAAGTGGCGGACCCGATGGCATTATACGATGGATTTAATAGGTTCAATCGCATCCGGAATCTCAATCGCAATCGGAACTCTCCGATTGATCGCATGACTTTGTAAAACGCTGCGATTGAAGTGGCGGACCCGATCCAGTTATAAGCGGGAGTTGATATATGCAAATCGCATCCGTGTTCTGATCGCAATCGGAACTTTTCTATTATGCGCCCCGATTGCATTTGATTGAAGCCCGGACCCGATGGGCTTATTAACTATGATTAACAAGTGTTTGAGTTCCAGTTCTAATCGCAAACGGAAATTTGTGAAGGCGCTATTATATATAAATATATATATATAAAAAGTTGTTGTGATTGTATTGAAAAGTGCCGCGTGGTCTGTGGACCCACGGGCCTCGGCTTAAGGTGGAGAGTGATTATCAATATACAATGACTGTGATATATGTCCGTTCCTCTTGCGGAATGTTCCACATCAACAAGACACTCGTGGCATGAAAAGCGTTGGAATATGGCCCAAAATTACAGTCAGCATATTCATTTATATATATAAAGCGCTGATATAAAAATGAAAAATGCAGTTACACAAATACAGAAGTTACGCAGCAGCCATATACAGAATGACATACAGAGAACAGAAAAGAGATAAAACACAATCACAGAAAAGACAAAGACACAGTCAGAGAAAAGACAAATGCGCAACAAGCCAAGAGACAAAACGAGTGAGCTGGAGTTCTCATTTAAATTTGAATGTAAATGTTTTAATTGTTTTTATTGTTTGTGATGCATTGGCAAGTCTCCGAGAGAAAACAAACTCCCATTGTAATGTTAAAATTGACACCTACAGTTATAATTTCTGAGTAAGCTGATAAAAGGAGTGAGAAGGCAGAAGGCAAAGAGACATGACTTTCCATTTCGAATTCCAAGCAGAATACAAACAGTCATGTGAAGAAATCTATAAATAATATCATCTTGATATTCAAGAGAAAGAAGTGAGAGTAAATCGAGAGAAGGCAGAATATAGAAGAGTAAGACAGAGAATATTAAGAAAAGCAGAACAGAAGGAGAAGCTACAGAACAGGGCTGATATCTGAGGTAAATCAGCAAACCTTCAGTTTGATAAATTGAGGAAGTTGGAGCTTCCCTATCAAGTTGCAGCTTGATAGTCGTCAGTTGTAGCTGACTGAGGTTGGAGCCTCCTGTAGGTTGGTGCCTGCAGAAAACTGAAGGGAGTTGGTGCTTCCTTGCAAGTTGTAGCTTGCGGAATTGAGGTAGGAGCCTCCTGTAGGTTGGTGCCTGCAGAAAAACAGTGGTGAGAGGGAGTTGGAGCTTGCCTTTGCATCACAACAATAATAAGATGTGGTTTTCTCCCTTTATGGGTTTCCACTTATATCTAGTGTCTCTGTGCATGATATTTATGTATTGATCTGATATGTATCATTTGCTTAATACCTGCTGCTCTCAAATTAAGTCTACTACTCTATTAAACTAATACTTTCATATTACATTCTAAGATTACTCTCACATCAAATAGAGTTTGAAATGAAGGTGTAAATAAGTGTATTGAAAAGTTTAAAAGATCAGGAATGTATTAAACTGATTCACCCCCCCCCCTCTCAGTTTAATTAGAGATTCAACAAAGAAATGCTGAAGGCAAGATTGACAGGCATAAAGCAAGACTTGTTGTGAAAGGCTACAAGCAGCAACAAGGCAAAGACTATGATGAAACCTTTGCACCAGTAGCAAGGATGGAAACAGTCATAACAGTGTTGTCTATTGCGGAACAACACAAATGGAAGATTTATTAGATGGATGTTAAATCTGCATTCCTGAATGGAGTGTTGAAAGAAGAGGTTTATGTTGAACAACCTCCAGGCTATGAAGTTGAAGGCCAAGAGCATAAAGTCTGCAAACTGAAGAAGGCTCTTTATGGGCTGAAGCAAGCTCCAAGAGCATGGTACAGTAGAATAGATGTTTATCTGATTGAGAATGGGTTTGAGAAGTGTGATGGTGAACCCACACTCTACATAAAGGAGAATGACGGTAAGATTCTTATTGTTGTTTTATATGTAGATGATTTAAATTTTACTAGCAATGATTCTTCTCTCATTGCTGATTTTAAAGCAGTCATGAAAAGTGAATTTGAAATGACTGACTTGGGCTTCTTAAGATATTTTCTTGGAATTGAAGTAGACCAAAGTGAAAATGGTGTTTTCATTTCCCAAGTTAAATATGTAGAAGCAGTGTTGAAGAGATTTAACATGCAGAACAACAAGGCAGCTATGACTCCAACTGTAATCTGGTTGAAATTGACCAAAGAAGACAACAGCAAGGATTTTGATCCAAAGTTGTACAAGAGCATAGTTGGCAGCCTCATGTACTTGACTGCAACTAGGCCGGACATTATGCACGCTGTGAGTTTAATCTCCAGATTTATGGAAAGACCGAAAGAGACTCATTGGCAGGCAGCCAAGAGGATTCTAAGGTATGTGAAAGGAACGAAGGGGTTTGGTATTTTATACTCCTCTTCTGAAAGTTTCATGTTGACAGGTTACACTGACAGTGATTGGGCTGGAAGTGTTGATGATAGGAAAAGCACATCGGGATATGTGTTTCATATGGGATCGGGAGCCATCTCATGGGCTTCCAAGAAGCAACCAATTGTGGCTTTGTCAACAGCAGAGGCAGAGTACGTGGCAGAAACAGCAGCAGCATGTCAAGCAGTGTGGCTGAGAAGAGTTCTCAGAGATTTGTGTCATGGACAAGAAAAGGGCACAACCATTTACTGTGACAATAGCTCGGCAATAGCATTGTCTAAAAACTCTGTTTTTCATAAGAGGACAAAGCATATAGACACCAAGTTTCACTTCATACGTGAATTGGTTAACAATGGTGAGATTGTTTTGCAGCACTGCAGAACAGAGGATCAGTTAGCTGACATCTTGACAAAACCATTGGCAAAGAAAAGTTTTGATTTATTCAGAGAATGCCTGGGTATGCAGAAAAACCCAGCAGTTGAAATTAAGGGGGAGTGTTGGAATTTAATTCCAACTGCAACATAAAACAGCTGGACAGAAAATCTGATTGCCGCAGATATTTCAGCAAGGTGGATGCCTCAAAGTCAAGCATTAAATTTGCAGAAGTTATTGAGCCAGCAGACACCCGACTTCATTTTTCCAAAAGCCAGCACGTTAACTCCCACCGCTTGCTGCACTCAATACGCAGATAAGCTTTAGAAGATATTTTGTATTTTTAAATATTATAAGTCAAATATGTTTTTCACTTATAAATGTAATGAACAGCAGTTCGTTTTTAAGGTTAGAAAGTTTGAGAAATAGAAAAAGACAGAGAAGAAGACAGAGCAGAGAAAACAGCAAGAAAACAGAGTCGTTGTGTTTTGAAGCAGCAATGCATTCTACAAGTTGTTTCAGCAAC
>JAXQQM020063170.1:0-53886 GCA_034641835.2 Pinus albicaulis
AGCCTTCGTAGAAAAAAAATTTAGAGCAAACATGCCACGATGACCTGTTTCAGATGGCCAAATCCCTTGCCTAAGGAGGAAATGAAGATCACAATATATATGAATGCTTAAGTTGAGAGGGGATTCAACAAGTGAACGTGGGAGGGATTTTAGGAGCATAAAAAATATTAATTATGAATTTTCTATGACCCATGCCCCAACCCCATGGGGTTTTAGCCCACTAACTGGGGTACAAACTTCAAACATGAATATCTCTCAAACCGTGAAGAATTACATGGTGTGCCATATATCAACGTGTTATTGCCTAAATCTACCTCAGGCTGAAGGAAGGCAGAGTTTAGGGTAACATCAAACCATGCTCAGTCTGGTAGCTAGCCCTACCAGAACATGAGAGGGCTCTCTCCGGGTCAATCTCAGCAAAGATAATCAATAAGGCTTGAGATGACTTGAAATAAAAGCTGATTTTAGGCTAGGTATATAAGTAAAAGAGTTTGAGTTTGATTTTGGGGGTTTTTGTTGGAATCAAAGGGAAAGGCAGTTTTGGATCCGGGGAAAAGGCCTAGTTTTTGCAGAGTTCTGATTGGGGCAAGGAAGGCAATTGTTTCGATGCTTTGAATTGAATGAATGGATGGTTCAGACCGGTGAGGAGCTGAAGAGGGAAAGAGGCTTTCAAGAATCCTCTTCAAACAGATGAAAACATGGAAAATTAAACAAAAATGAAGGCAAAGCAAAGCAATTCTAATGAATTCCACCTTTATCACTCATTTGTTTAATTTAAGAAGAAAGGAGAAGGGAAATGATACACTTAAAACATCAGTGAACTTACAATCACATAGAGAAACACACCATCAAAACACAGAGCCACATGGATCCCAAAGAGTGCTGCAAACCCTGGTCTATTCCTTTGCCAAAAGTGCAGAGATGAAATGTACAATGAAGTGCCAAGCAATCCCAAATGTCCAACCCTGAAAATAATTGATGAATTACATGATATAGACAAGCCTAACTCATTCCCATGCCTCTAGGGGTCAAGCTCACCATTCTAGAAGTTGTTTCAACCATATCTAAACTAAGAACTGCAAAATAGGCAATGAAACAACTTGCCTCTATATGATAGGAAACTGATTCATTCACTTACATTTCATTTTTTGGTGAATGAATCTACTAGAATGAGTAAAAATGTGCCAAAATTACATCAAAGTTATGGAATTACATCAAGTTACATCAAGAGTTACATGAAAAATTCAAACTAGCCAAAACTAGGTTTAAATCTGAGTTGCTGAGTGAAAAATAAGCCAAATTTCCCAATGCGTCGCGCCTGAAAACTCTATGTGTAGCACAACTTTGAGGCTGATTTTTAGGGCCTTCCCGAAGTCCAAATTGAGTTCAGGATAGCTCGTTGGAAATATCTGCCTGTATAATTTCCAACCCAAGTAGAATTTATAGATTTGGTTGCCATTTTCCCCTCCAAAAATAAAATCTCCCAACAATGCTTTCTGTGTGTGCAAAAAGTGGTAGAAAGGCCATTTTTAAGGTGTTTTTGACCCTTCAGGCAACCCAAAACTTGTCAAAATCCTTAGGTAATCCATAGGCATGCATAAATTTTGATGAAAAATCTAGAAATGCAAAGTTTTCCCCCAGAAGAGCTGCCAATTATAAACACGCGCTAAGTGGCGCTACGCGTCGGGCAGGAAAATCTGTGTTTAGGCCCAAAAATTCAAAATTGACAAAATTTTTCCCAAATTTCTTGAAATTTGGGCTGAAGGTCCCTCATCAAGCACTATGCTGGGCCAAAGAAGCTTTGGCCAAAATTTGGAGTCTATCATGCCTTTTGCGACGCTTTAGTGCCCTCCTTAGCCTTGCTTTCAGGATTTTGATCCTCGCTTTGCAAACATGATTTCGCGCCCAATAATGGTTCTTCATGTGTCTAAGCATGTTCTTTTCCTTGTTTTCCTTCTCCAACAGCTTCTTGAGATGAATATTGACCCTCTCAAGCCAAGTCTCTCTATCAGCCTCAATCTTCCGCTCAATGGGTGTCATCTCGGTTTGGCTTCTTTGGGCAGCTTGCCGATTCTCACGGATGTTTTGCAACTCCATGATCGTCTGCTGATCCTCCAACTATTTTTTCCACTGCTCCAGGTAGTTTATGATCCATTGGGCTCTCTGCAACTTGACGGTCAAGGTATCGATCTCAGCCTTCTGCTCCTGAATGGTCTCTCTCAACTTTGAGCTTGGAGAGCTCAAATCCTCATCAATAAGTATACCTATACCTCTGTCCTGTACCTATACCTGTGCTGCTGATGATGGCAACGAGACCCCTTCCAGCCCAGGCAGAGATAATACTCGCCGGGCTGCTGCAAATAATACTCTGGTGCCTCTCTGATAAGTAACAAACACTGGCACACTGATAGGCTCTATCTCGTGACCTTCAGGCTAATGTGAAGGTTCACCTACATCATGGACAACCTCCAGAGGAACCTGAGGAGCTATGAAGAAGTCATGGGAAATAAAATTCTCCCACGAAATACCCTGCAATCCAAGCTGATGTACAACCACGATCTTGATGAGTGCATAGTGATAAATACTGTTGTACTGCTACTCGGGAGTTTTCTTCTACACAAGAGTGGTCATTCTCTCAATGTTCTGGCACATGAAATAAGGAAAGTTCATCATCCTCACTCTAGTGAAATGCATCAATAACCTAATGTGGTAGGCATAGAGGCGTGAGAACTGGCCCTCACAACAGAAGTATCTGATAATAAGTTTCATCAAAGGCACATAGGATTCCTTTAGGAACCGGAATGGGAACACCCTGCTGAGCTATCTCACATAGCTAGGCCTGATGTATGGTTCATAATGCACTCTGTCCACCTCCTGTCTTTTGTTCCACTGTTCACCCACATTCGGTATTCCAGTTGCTTGAGAGATGGTTTCTGGTGTCAAAGTGAAATTTACACCAGCAAGAGTTACCTGACCATCATGCAAATGCAATACAAACAAACAAGCTAACTCCTGATGATGATGAATCCTAGCAATCATCTCACAATACTGATAGCATGACTGCTCTCAAAAACATGCCATGGCAACCTAAGGAGCAATTTTTAACAAGAGGATAGGGTTTTGAATTTTGACATCACAAATTCTCATAATCCACTTCAATCAACACCAAACATGTTAATGGAAATTTCATAAACTTACTTGGAGCGAGAAGGACCGAGTTGATTTGAATTTTTGTGGAGCAATGATAAAAAATTTCGTTGTCGGCCCTATGCACTGCGACAGTGGCCCAATGCACCGCAACAACTGTGTGCGCCACACCAGTTCTAATTTTCAAGGAGATGAGCGGCTCTATGCGCCGCAACCAGCAAGTGCGCCGTGACCTTCACCCAATGCGCCGCGCAGGTAAACTCACCCATAGTCCCGGCCTCCAAACACTGATTTCGCCCTTCACGATTTTCTTCAGCTTCACTCTTGTCTTTGGCATGCAAATGGATTGTTTACACCAAAAATATCTTATATATCATGGACTTTGATTTTTGATTTAGAAAACCCACTTTCTAATGTTGCAGACTTTGGCACTTTTCATTTTTTTAAATAAACTCTGTTTTTGTTTGTTTCCTTTGATTTTTTGAACTGATGATGAATCTCTTGTCTATTTTTTGCAGGGATAGCTGGCATGGGATTTCGGAAAAGGTGACCAGGGTTGCGTCTGAAGAAATTTACAACTAAAAAACTTTGAGAATTATATTAGATTTATTACAAAAAACAAAATTGACGATTTTTCTTCAAAACAGAGTTTTTAAGAAGAATCATGATCAAGCATTATGACGATGAAATTTTTGCATTGAAAAATTATTTCGAACCTCCCTCATGTGGCTGCTGACATTATTAGTCATTTTTGAAGACTAAATTAACGAAACCCTAGACCTAATGAGACTAAAAAACCCTAAAATGACTCTTTGGAAAACATGAGGCCAAACATGACTGTGAATGACTTTAAAATTGATTTTGATGAACTGACACGGACCAGCAGGTACAGGACAGAGGGATATGAGAGAAAAAACCCTTTCGTCAGATGATCCATGCTCCTAATGGAATGCAGCTGACTGAACTGAATGAGACACCTAAAATGAAATGCAACAAAAGAGATTTTGATCTCTGATGGAGGGATAAAGATACCGACTCTAACATTGGATCCAATGGGGATGGTAGCTCCTGGGAGGTGCCAAGAACTATAGATTTCTGGGAGAGTAGGAAGTTCCTTCGTCCATTGGGCTATGGAGTCCATAACTTTAGCAAATTAACACAAGACTCTTGACTCATTTATTGACTGAAATTTGACTCAAACCGAATCAATTTTGAAACCAAAATGACTGAAGGACATGACTTGACAAACTCAAACCAAAGCTGAAATATTTCTTCAGAGTTATAGCCTTCACTTCGGGCCCCAAACTGAAGAAAATATCACAGCACACACTTGCAATGAAACTGAAATAAACGGTATATACAGTGACAATGTAAACAACAGGAAACATCTCAGAAATGATACCGTTTGAGCAGCCGACCATTGACCGACCCTCCTGGAAAATCTTCCTCGTTCATCTCTTTTAGAAGAAAAGCATTTTGACCTCGATATGCAACAATTTTAAAGGGTCCTTTCCAGAGATTTTCGAACTTACTGTGCTTACCCTTTTCCTCGTTTCTTGCATCCCATTTCAGCACCACTTCTTCCAATTGAAATTTGTCCACCTTTTATTTTCTATCATAGATTTTCTTAATTCTCTCCTGCAGCTTGAATGTGTTTTGGAAAACTTCTTCTCTCGTTTTCTGCAAATGGATCATTTGATTTATTCTTCTTTGCATATGATCATCTTCACTGCCAGCTTCCTGTAGAAGTTTGACCACTGGAACTGCGAGAGAGGTAGGAAACACTGTATCAACTCCATAAACTAACTCAAAAGGGGACATACCAATGGATTTCTTCTGACTCACTCGATCTGCCCAAAGTGCATTGACCAACTTCTTATGCCAACTTTTCTTGTTTATTTCCAGCAACTTTTTAATGATGTTGACCAAAGATTTGTTGGAAGACTCCGCCAATCCATTGCCTTGTGGATGATAAGCGGTTGAGTGTCCCAAAGTGATTTTATACTTGTCACAAAAATCAATCATCCTTTTTTATTTGAAAGCTGCTGCGTTATCAGTGATTAACTTATTCGGGCAACCAAAACAAGACAAAATATTATTCTCAAGGAATGAAATTACCGAATCCGTAGCTTGCCTGGTGGGAATTTCTTCAATCCATTTCGTGAAATAATCTGTCGCTGTTAGGATCCACCTATGCTGAACTAAAGAAGCGGGATGGATCTCGCCAATGAAATCCAAACCCCACTGCTGAAAAGGAGCACTTACTTCAATGGGCTTAAGCGGCAAAGGCTGCAATTTCTGCCTCCCTTCAAAAATATGACATTCATGAAAACCTTTGACAGTCTTATACACATCAGCAAAAAGTGTCGGCCAATAATATCCTGCTCTCAAAATCTTATTTTTTGTTGTTCTCCAAAAAAGGTGACCTCCGCAATCTCCCTTATGAAAATCCTCCATAACTTGCTTTGCTTCTTCTTCCACCAAACAGTTTAACAAAAGACCACCGGGATATTTCCAATAGAGTGAATTATTCAAAACAAAAAACTTAGCAGCCTTCAATTTCAGAGTTCTACTTTTGTTTCTAGCCATGCCGGGCGGTGGTGACAAATTTTGGAGCACATATACAATATCTGAATACCAAGGAGAAAGCAAAAAGATTTTCTGATACCTGAACTGATGAACTTTCCTCATTTTCCTTGGACATAGCAGCAATGAGATTAATGTCCAAGGCATGAAAATTCGACTCAGCCATTAGCTTAGCCATCCCTTGTCCTTTGATAAGCTTTGTAGGCTTTATCTCCACATCATACTCCAATAAGGAAACAATCCATTTTCCTTGTCTCCCTTCTGGATCTGTTTGTACTAAAACATCCTTAACAGCGGCATTAGGAACATAAGCAATAATATGAGAATGCATAATATATACGCGAAAATATTTCAATGCTTTCACAAGAGCAAGAGCTTGCTTTTCAATTATGTTATATTTCAAGGCTGCATCTCTTATGGTACGACTGAAAAAAGCAACTGGTTTTTCATGCTGATCTCTTTTCTGCATTAATACTGCTACCATAGTATGCTCCGAGGCAAATGAAAACAAAATAAAATCCTGAGTATAATCCGGGCTGATCAAAACCGGGGCTGACGAAAGAGCCAATTTTACTAGATTGAAAGACTTTACTGCCTCCTCAGTCCACTTCACTATGCTATCTTTCTTAATTATGTTTGTAATCTCTCTTAGATGTTCAGCAAGATTAGGCACAAAGCGGCGTAAAAAATTCATCTTACCATTAAAAGATTGAATCTCCTTCTTATTCCGGGGAAGATCAATTTGCTGAATAGCTTCAACTCGAGCTGGATCAATACGGATGCCATCTTTTGAGATAATATGACCAAGAAGTTTGCCCTCATCCATGGCAAACAAACTCTTCTTCGGATTGAGTGACACACCATACTTTCTACATCGCTGAAAAACAATCTTCAAATGGTAAAGGTGCTCTTCATCAGAATTGGAAAAGACTGTCAGATCATCAAGATACACAACTAGAAAAACATCTTTCTCATTTGCAAATGCCATATCCATTGCGCGCTGAAATGTTGCACCAGCATTCTTCAAACCGAAAGGCATTTTAGCATAATGGAAAGTTCCCCACGGAGTGGTGAACGTTGTTTTGTCTCTATCATCCTCATGGACCAGAATTTGGTTATACCCAGAATAACCATCGAGTAGTGACATACGAGATGCTCCAACTACTCGCTGAAGTATGTGATCCATTTTGGGCAATGGATAATTGTCTTTCAAAGAAACCTTGTTCAGATTCCTAAAATCAATGCACAAACGAATCTCACCTGTCTTCTTGCGTATGGGCACCAAATTGGAAATCCAATCTGAAAATCTTATAGGAACAATGATACCAGCCTTGTATAATCGATTCACCTCCTTCTCAATTGAGGGCAGCAACTTCGAATTTATCCTTCTCAAGTTCTGCCTGAAGGGCTTTTTGTTTGGCTTGATAGGAATGGTGTGTTGAATTATGTTTGTATCATACGTCTTCAAATCTAAATAGTCCCAAGCAAAAACATCAGCAAAAGAAGACAATAAACTAACATATTTTGCTTTTACCTCCGGTGACAATGCTTTGGACAATTTCACCATCTTTGGATTTTCGGCTGATCCAATGTTCACGTCTTCAACTCCCTTTTCAGTTGGCCGCAAGGTTGGTTTTCTAGCCACATCATATTGATCAAAAATCTCCTCTAAAGGTATCAAACCTTTAGGAATGACATTATCTTTCAGCTACAACACTTCCATCTGATTGATTTGCACATCAACCTCACCATCATCATGCTCCATGTCAATTTAAGTCTCTTTGAATTTGCCTTCGTTTTGCAGAAATTCATCAATCTCATCATCATCTTGGAATACTTGCCAATACCTTTGATTTTCCAGGACAGTTGGACAATGTTTCACGTGAATTTCAAACTTGTTACTTGATTTCATCGGGATCTTCAAATTACTTGTTGCCTTTGCAAGTGCATCTGCAATACCATTCTGAATACGAGGGATACAAGTCAAAGTATAGTTTGAAAACAATTTCAAGATATCAAGAACTGCATTTCGATAAGCCCGCATTCGAGGATGCTTAGCTTGAAATTCACCCTTCACTTGCTTAATTACCAACTCGGAGTCACCATACACTACAATCCTCTTAGCATTCAACTTTCTAAGGATTTTCAGACCAGCAATCAAAGCTTCATATTCTGCCTCATTATTCGAACAATCAAAAGCTAATTTATAAGAGCAGACCCTTACATTACTCGGTACCTTGTTTGGAGCGGAAAAAGGACTGCGTACCCAAATACCAATTCTAGCACCATCGCTTCCAACTGCACCATTGAAATCCATGGTCCATAAACCATCTTCATCTTCTTCCAAGTGGCCAAATTGTGTTTGCTCTGTCATTTCTGCTTGTTGTCCATCCACTTTCTGCTGCTGTCGGAAAGCTGATTGCTCAGCGGAACTCTCAAGTTCTTGCTTTTCTTTCTTCAAAACTTCTCTAAAATTTTCTGTGATCTCCGGAATGTCCTCTACTTCAACTAAATGACTATCTACATCATTGAAACTATCTGAATACAAAACAAAAGACTCTAAATATGTATGTACATAATTTATCGGATGATTTACCGGTTTCTCCTTGCTGGTGATCATATACTTCATATTTTTCTCCTGATATAATCTTCTCATCTAACCAAACACAGGAATGGTAGCATAGGAGAAATCATTCTGTAATGTTCCCTTCAACTTCGCTCCCCAAGATCTGGAAAGAAGCATGCCAAATCTAGGAGGAATATCCGCCACAACCACATCCATCAAAACATTCTTAGTCGGAATCTGATCTAAACTAACCACCAAATCTTTGATAAGCCCAATGCATCTTACTCTGCTAGAATCGAAAGAATAAAGATCATGATACTTCCTAGTGATGTCCAATCCCAATTTCTCCATGATTTCTCTCGGCATGAGATTATGAGATGCTCCGGAATCAAACATGGCATTATGTAACACAAAATCATGCAATCTAAGGCTGATATAAAAAGGAGGCACATCAATATCGGGAGACTCACCATCCAATGCTGGACCAAAGATCAACTCAGGTTGATCATCTTCCACATTCACCATATCAGACATTGGATCGAAATTCAAAATTTTAGATACTTGACCCTTGTAGCTGCTATTTCTCATCAACTCAGTCAAAGGAATGGAAACTTTTAACTTAGCAATCTCACTCTCTAAGTTAAAGACTGAAGCTTTTTCTACCTCTTTAGCTGGAGCATCCTTCCTTTCAGCTTTCTCACTCGATACAATTAGCTGATTAGATATTTCATTTTTTGATGGAGACTTGCTAGTAGTAGGATCAGCTACATCTTTTCCCTTCTTCTGTGCAATGGGTACATCATTCTTTGGTGTTGAAACTTCCTTTCTCTTTTGGATTGGGTTGATAGGAACATCTCTGTTTCTAAGTGAATATTGTCACTGCTGGGCAGACAAATCATTCACATAACCTCTCTGATACTCATCCGACTCTTCTTCAAGAACTGTATCATTTGCCAAGATAAAATCCTCATCCTTTTGTACAGCTGAGTTTTCTGCATACTCCTCATCTTCGATGATAAAGGTTGGCATATCATCAGGTGTAAAGAAGTGATTTTCTTCCCCTATTACATTGTCTTCATCATCTGATTCTGGACCAACAAAGTTCTGTTGTAAAGGAGTCTTTACCTGTTGTTGTGTTGGCGGTTCTTGTGCTCTCTACTCTCGTTGTTTGATCCTAAACTGTGGTTGCTACTGGCCACGAAAATTATGATTTCTGATCTGTGGTTCAGGCTTATCAAGTGTTAATCTTTCAATCATATTTTCCACCTTGCGAAGTACTTGATCTGAAGTAGAAGCTTCTTCCTTTATTGTGACTTTCTTTTTAGCTCTCAATCTAGCTCTCTTGTCATTCAAATTAGCTTCAACACTCACTGCAATTTTTTGCATGTCCTCCAAATTGGCTGGATATCTTTCTCTTAATTGATAGGCCATGTCCAGGTCAAAACCATCCAGGAACTTAAGCAAAGCTGACTTCCTAGATGGCCTTAAATCATCAGGAATTGCATTGTAAACCACATTAAATCTGATACAATAGTCTTGGACTGACTCACCTATGTTGCGCTTGATCTTGGTATATTCAGAAGTGATCTGGAGAGGATCTTTCTTTACTTCCCACCGATCCAAGAATTTTCTCTGAAGCTTAGCCAATGTAGCAATACTTCTAGGCTGCAAAGCTCTGAACCATTTTCTCACTTCACCTCCAAAAGTTTGCACAAATAATCTCATGGTCACATTTTCTGCATCAATTTCATGAAGATCAAAGAAATCTGCCATTCTATCAATATGTTGCTGAGCAATGACACTTTGAGGAGTGCCATCAAACAATGGGATCTTACTTTGATAATCAGCGGGCATGGCATCCAAGTTTTGAGGCAAGACAAGGGGTGCGAATCTAGCAGCCATTTCTCTTAGTGGATTTATAACCGGTCTCGGAGATATAGGAGGAGTAGGAGTAGTAGATGTATGAGGTGTATGTGGTGTAGATGGAGGTGATACTACTGCAGATTGTTGATCAGGGATAGAAGGTTGTATAGGAATGGTAGGAATGAAAGGAGGTTGGGTATGAACTTGTGGATCAGAAGTAACTGCTGATGGCCCAAGAATTTCAGATGCAGACTCTATGAATTTAGGAATATTTGTTGCCACAATGGAGTTTTGAATATTCAAGATGTAACTATCAATGAATCTATTAGCCTGTTCAATTTCAAGATACTTGATAAACTCTGGATTTATGACAGTGGAACCAATAGCACTTTCAGACTTAGTCTCAAACAACGACAACTCAAATTGTTCGTCAAATTCAAGATCTTCAAGGTATTCAAAAACAACGGGACATGAATGAGATTTAAAAAGAGGAATCACAGGACTTTCTCGACGAAGGATTCTTGAAATTAGATTGGGATTCTCATACACTGGAGGTGGATCCGGATCCGGATTTTCTCTAGTATGTATTCTGGAAGCCAGTGTGTTGAATTATTTTCAAAAATCAAAGGGACAAAACCAACTTGTTCAGCCTATCAAATTCTAGACTCATCACCCAAAAGTCCAGAACGATTTGATGTACTGGGGAAATTTACAAGTCAAGTGTCACGTTTACAAGCTAGACCGGAGATTGACTGAAGCAGCGTTTATCTACTTTCGCTGATGCAAAGCAAGAGTGTTTCGAAGGCTACTTGGCATAACTTCAGGCTCCGTCTATAGCTTAGAAAAAAAATAACACCAACAAGCAAACCATTTTGTGTTCCCCAGTATGGTCGCCACTATGTTATCGCCTAAATCTACCTCAGGCTGAAAAAAGGCAGAGTTCAGGGTAACATCAAACCACGCTCAGTCTCGTAGCTAGCCCTACCAGAACAGGAGAGGGCTCTCTCCGGGTCAATCTCAGCAAAAATAATTAATAGGGCTTGAGATGACTTGAAATAAAGGCTAATTTTAGTCTAGGTATTTAAGTAAAGGAGTTTGATTTTGATTTTGGGGGGTTTTGTTGGAATCAAGGGGAAAGGCAGCTTTGGGTTCGGGGATGAGGCCTAGTTTTTGCAGAGTTCTGATTGGGGAAAGGAAGGAAATTGTTTTGATGCTTTAGATTGAATGAATGGATAGTTCAGACCAGTGAGGAGCTGAAGAGGGAAAGAGGCTTTCAAGAATCCTCTTCAAACAGATGAAAACATGGAAAATTAAACAAAACTGAAGGCAGAGCAAAGCAAGCTAATGAATTCCACCTTTATCACTCATTTGTTTAATTTAAGAAGAAAGGAGAAGGAAAATGATACACATAAACATCAGTGAACTTAAAATCACATAGAGAAAAACACCATCAAAACACAGAGCCACATGGATCCCAAAGAGTGCTGCAAACCCTGGTCTATTCCTTTGCCAAAAGTGCAGAGATGAAATGTACAATGAAGTGCCAAGCAATCCCAAGTGTCCCACCTTGAAAATGACTGAGAAAATACATCATATAGACAAGCCTAACTCCTCCCCATGCCTCTAGGGGTCGAGCTCATCATTCTAGGAGCTATTTCAACCATATCTAAACTAGGAACTAGAAAATAGGCAATGAAACAACTTGCCTCTATATGCTAGGAAACTGATCCATTCACTTACATTTCACCTTTTGGTGAATGAATCTACTAGAATGAGTAAAAATGTGCCAAAATTACATCATGGTCATGAAATTACATCAAGGTACATCAATATTTACATGAAAAAGTCAAACTGGCCAAAACTAGGCGAAATTCTGAGCTGCTGAGTGAAAAATAGGCCAAATTTCCCTATGCGTCGTGCCTGAAATCTCTATGCATAGCACAAGTTTGAGGCTGATTTTGAGGGCCTTCCCTTCCCGAAGTCCAAATTGAGTGCAGAATAGCTCGTTGGAAATCCCTGCCTGTCTACTTTCCAACCCAAGTGGAATTTCTAGATTTGGTTGTCATTGTACCCTCTAAAGTTCAATCTCCCAACACTGCTTCCTATGTGTGCAAAAAGTGGCAGAAAGGTCATTTTTGAGGTGTTTTTGACCCTTTAGGAAACCCAGAACTTGATGAAATCCTTAGGTAATCCATAGGCATGCACAAATTTTTATGAAAAATCCAAAAATGTAAATTTTTCCTCCTGAGGAGCTGCGAATTATAAGCGCGCGCCAAGTGGCGCTACGCGTCGGGCAGGAAAATCTGTTTTTAGGCCAAAAAATTCAAAATCGACAAATTTTTTCCCAAATTTCTTAAAATTTGGGCTGAAGGTCCCTCATCAAGCACTATATTGGGCCAAAGAAGCTTCGGCCAAAATTTGGAGCCTATCATTCCTTTTACGACGCTTTAGTGCCCTCCTTAGCCTTGCCTTCAGGATCTTGATCCTCGCTTTGCAAACATGATGTCGCGCCCAATAGTGGTTCTTCATGTGCCTGAGCATGTTCTTTTCCTTGTTTGCCTTCTCCAACAGCTTCTCAAGATGAATGTTGACCTTCTCAAGCCAATTCTCTCTATCAGCCTCAATCTCCCGCTCAATGGGTGTCATCTCGATGGGCTTCTTCGGGCAGCTTGCCGATTCTCACGGATGTTTTGCAACTCCATGATTGTCTGCTGATACTCCAACTGTTTTTTCCGCTGCTCCAAATGGTTTATGATACATTGAGCTCTTTGCAATTTTTTGATCAAGGTGTCAATTTTCGCCTTCTGTTCCTGAATGATTTCTCTCAACTTTGATCTTGGAGAGCTCAAATCCTCATCAATAAATATGAAATCAGTATCCTGGCCTCTTGAAGGGCCATCATCCTGCATAGGCCTCTTACCTCTGTCCTGTACTTGTACCTATGCTGTTGATGACGACAACGAGACCCATTCCACCCCGGGTGGAGACAGTACTCGTCGGGCTGCTGCAAATAACACTCTGGTGCCTCTTTGATAAGTAACAAACATTGGCACATTGATAGGCTCTGTCTCGTGACCTTCAGGCTGATGTGAAGGTTCACCTGCATCGTGGACAACCTCCGGAGGAACCTGAGGAGCTGTTAAAAAGTCATGGGAAATGAAATCCTCCCACGCAATACCCTGCAATCCAAGCTGATGTACAACAACAATCTTGATGAGTGCATAGTGATAAATACTGTTGTACTACTGCTCGGGAGTCTTCTTCTACACAAGAGTGGTCATTCGCTCGATTTTATGGCACATGAAATAAGGTATGTTAATCATCCTCACTCTAGTGAAATGCATCAATAACCTGATGTGGTATGCATAGAGGCGTGAGAATCGGCCCTCACAACTGAAGTATCTGATTATAAGTTTCATCAAAGGTGCATAGGATTCCTTTAGGAACCGGAATGGGAATACCCTGCTGAGCTGTCTCACATAGCTAGGCCTGATGTATGGTTAATAATGCACTCTGTCCACCTGCTGTCTCTTGTTCCACTGTTCACCCACATTCGGTATTCCAGTTTCTTGAGATATGGTTTCCGGTGTCAAAGTGAAATTTACACCAGCAATAGTTACCTAACCATCATGCAAATGTAACACAAACAACCGAGCCAACTCCTGATGATGCTTAATCCTAGCAATCATCTCACAATACTGATAGCATGACTGCTCTCGAAAACATGCCATGGCAAGTGGGCAGGCCTGCAATTGAGTCAATGAGGTGGGCTCTTCTCTCACATGTTTGCCACCTTTACGAGGCCTTCTTGGTGCATGTAGCTCAGTGGTAGAATCACTATCTCTATCATATGAGGTGTCAGTGTCTGTCTCCATGGTACTCAAGGTTAATGCAAGGTGTATGTTTGCTTGTATGAGATGAAAATGAGAATTTGGGTGTTTTTTGTTTTAATGCCAAATATGTGTCAAAGGGGAGGGACTGTGGGAAAAATAGGACAGTAGGAACAATGGGTTTAATCAAATGATAATTTTCCCTCTGAAAATTTGACAAACTTTGGGACAAGGGACAACCACTGAATTTGTGGAATTCTTGGGGTTTTGGGAATTTTTTCTACAAAGGAAATGGGAAGGGGAAAATGATAGGAAATGAACTGATTTAGGGATAGGGAAATGGGCTTAGGAGTGAACGACCTTGGGGATGTAAGGGAAATGAAAAATGGATTATAATGATAATATAACACTGATGGGAAAGGAGCAACAGGTGGGGAATGGAGTTGGAGTACTTGGCACCAAAATCAAATTTTAAACTTCAAATTCAAAACCCTTAGGAGAAAATTTTAAAAAGGTGATAGGGTTTATGGTTTTGACATTCAAACTCTCATATTGAACCTCAATCAACATCAAATGGCAATTTCAAAGTCTCATGAACTTACTTGGAACAAGGGAGGAAAAATCGTTTTGAAATTTGAGAGAGATGGCATGAATTTTTATGCTTCGGCCCTATGCGCCACGCGCACAACCTAGTGCGTTGCACTCTCTGTGTGCGCCATGCCAGTTCAACTCTGCACGGTGAAAAACGACCTTATGCGCCGTGACAGTTGTGTGCGCCGCGCAGGTTGCCTAATGCACCGCGACTGCAAACTTCACCACAATTTCGGCCTTCCAAAGACTGTTTCGCTCCTCCACGGTTTGACTCGGCTCTTTGCTATATCTTGGCATGTAAATGAGTTATTGAATGTGAAAATATCTTATATATACAAAGAATTTTGATTTTTCATTTGGCAAACCCACTTTCTAATGTTGCAGACTTTGGCACTTTGCACTTTTTAAAATAAACTCTGTTTTTTTTTTCCTTTGATTTTTGAATGAGGGATATGAGAGAAAAGAGCCTTTCGTCAGATGATCCATGCTTCTAATGGAATGCAGCTGACTGAACTGAATGAGACACCTAAAATGAAATGCAACAAAAGAGATTTTGATCTCTAACGGAGGGATAGAGAATGCGGGATTCTAACGGTACATCGAGCTATCGTAGTAGATTGTGGCAAAGTGAAAATTTTCTTGGAAAAGAACCTTGCTTTTCATTCAAAGAATAAAGCACATTGATGTTGATATCTTTGTGATGGATAGGGTAGGAAAAAAGTGTTCTTGGGTAAAGTAGACACTTTGTGAAAGATGTTTAGAGATCATTGAAAAATTGTGAAACCTTGAGAAGTTTTTGAACATGAGAAACAATGGGAATTGTGGGTTTGAGCCAATGTCTCAGCTCTCATGTAATGAGCCTTTCCATGTGAAAGAAAAATAAGTGGGAGAATGTTGGGTGTGTTTTATATTCTTTCCGTGAATAGTTACACGCGGGTGGGGGGTGGGTGGGGTGCAACCCCCCTGCATGGGGTCTGGTGCGGCACCCTAGGAATTTTTTTTTGGAACCTATTACAGTTGGACATGTCTAACTATGGTTTTGTGCATGGATTTTTCACATGGTTTTGGACATGATGGTTTTCTTCCCATGGTACTATGTAGATTTGATCAAAGGAACTACAATTATGTTCTAATCCAGGGTTAATGGATTAGGGTTTATGAATATATATGTATTGTAACATTGAAAGGAACATAATGAAAAATCAATTTGGTAGTCTAGATTTTGGGATCCAGGGGAAGAAATCTGTGTATATTTGTTTTATGTTCTCACCATTGTTTATTTTTATGTTTTAAGAACTTATTTGAAGGTAATTTCTGTACAGGGTTAAAACGTACAATCAAATCAACCACATAATGCATCCCTGCATTGATTTTTAGAATGCCTTATCCCATGTCATGCATTATGAATTCTACCATGATGACTTTAGAATGTCAAACCAATGCCCCCACACATCATTTAGCCATCTCCCTCACACTTGATCAACCCTTTGGACACCTTACTCCAAAACAAACAAAAAAATAAACATGTAACCCTTCTCTTCCATACAATCCCTTGGGTGTCATGTCCTTATAGATGTTATTCAATGTTGTTGAGAAGGTTAGATACCAGAGTCCAAATGTGTAGGGAGATCATGGACACCTATACGATGCTATATCCTTTTTGTATGCGTCATCAATATAGGTTCACACATGATTAGTTCTCTTGGCATATTTCTTCACTATATATTGCATTCACTTAATGCATATCACATAACCATGCAATTCTTAATTCATATTCATAATAATGCATTTTAAAATATGAAATATCACTTCAGTACTTAAAATTAAAATATGAAATAGGTTTATCTCACTATTTTCTAGATGCACCTAGTGAGCATGTGACATGAATTCCTCCAAAACTATTTTATTCAAGTCTCCTTCCTTGTAGTGACTCACTTTCTAAGCTTAGGCATCCCCATCTCTGCTAATTAGCCCCTCATATGATCCTTCTTGCCAAGGATTTATTGTATAGGAAGTTTATAGAGACTTATATGGTCTTATAGCTAAGGAAAATATCCATCTTTCTCTAACATGCACACCATATTTCACATATATGAACCATGGAAATAAAGGCATATCATATGGCTCTAATGTCATCACGATGACCTCGTTGTAGGATTTTCCATCTCAAAAACCATCAATTATCTTTCCTGTATAATTATTTCATGAAGTCGATTGTATCAATTGCATATGTTTTTCGTGAGATATCATCATAATGATTTCAATCATAAATATTTAGTATTAAATAGGATTCATAAGCATGCATGCAACAACAAATGAACCCTACCAACATCACTTTTAGATCCTTATATTTCTTCATGGAATGTAATGGTTGTTGAAGCCTTAGTTAAACTGAGAGAGCCTTAGTTAAACGAGAGGGGGGTGAATCGATTTAACACATTCATGGACTTTTAACAATTTCATTAAACTTTATTAACACCTTCATTTCATGATCAACATAATGTGTGAAAATCTTTATTTGTGGGCGAGTGTTAATAGCGGATTAGATAATAGTTAAACGGCCTTAATATGTTAGCAGCAAGTGTTAGCAGAAGAGATATATCATATAAACACATAGACATCATGCACATAGACACCAAATATACGTGGAAACCCCGCAAAAGGGAGAAAGCACATCTTGTGTGTTGCTGATCTGAAATAAGCTCAACTCCCTCTCTGCGATTTTCTGTAGACACCAACTGAAGAAGGCTCCCAACACCAGTGCACAAGCTAAAACTTGCAAGGAAGCTCCAACTCCCTCTCCAATTTTTCTACTGACACCAACCCTACGAGGCTCAGCCTTAGTCGGCTGGCGGCATCTATCAAGCTACAACTTGATAGGGAAGCTCCAACTTCCTTACTCTTTCAAAATAAAACACTTGCTGATATACCTTGGATATCAGCTCTGTTCTGAACCTTCTCTTCTGTTGTCCACCAGTCTTCATATCTGCCTTGCATCATCTTAGGATCTTCTCGGATTCTCTATCAGCTCCTCCTTCTCCTCTGCCTTACTGCTTCATTTCTGCATTTCTTACCTCACTCTCTAACCTTTTTTATGCATATCAATGTGATATTATTTATAGAAATTCCCTTATGAATGTTAGCATTCCACAGGTAATTCGAAGTGGACAACCATACCTCTTAGTCTTCCACATTCTCATTTCTTTTCTAGCTCACTCAGAAAAATATAACTGTATGTACTAATTTCGATATTACAGTGGGATTTTTATTTTCTTCCGGAGACTTGCCAATGCATCAAAAACAATAAAAATCAATTACAACATTTACATTCACATTTTCAGTTACATAAATACAATTTTACTTAGTCCATTTTCTGGCTTTTGGCTTTGCTGGTTTTGTCTTTTCTGCTGCTGTCAGGTAACTATTTTGCCTTCTTCTGCTCACTGTCTTCTGCATATTTTCCAGTTTTCTGTGCTTGTATGTCTGTTGTATATATATAATTTCTGATCTAGAAATCTAATTAAATACCCCAAATAAAATCAGAGTCTGGCGAATTCAATGATATATCTGGCTTCCTTAAAGTTTCAAATCTGAGATTTAAGTTAAAACTCTATTATGGTCATAAGGCAGCAATCTCCACTATGCCTGAAAGTGGACGCACCCAACTATAATTTCTTATCTGATAATGTACTCATATAGCTTTATAAGTGGAAGTTTTAAGTGTCTTAACCTCTTTATGAAAACCCCGATATATATATATATGTGTGTTTCCCAAAACAAAGGTTATAACATATTGATAAGCCGACGTATCATTTCGACCCATTTAATTTGAATATACGCCAATACACAATCCCTTTCATGCGAGGTTCGGCTTATCAAATAATATATATCAACACACACACACACACACACATATATATACCGCCATACATATGTATTCACCTAACGAGCGTTATAAACATTAATAGACCATGGCTTACGTTAGACCCCTCAATCTTCAATGACCAATTATCAATATATTAACGCTTTGTGCAACCCACATGCGCAACCCTCTAATCATATGGTTCAACCATAGTATAACCTTCGCAAGCATACATATCGAACCACCAACGCTAACCTTTGAAAGGTTCGGGCCCCACAGCTTTATAAACCCTTCTTTTCTATTTGCCGATGCGATTAATCGCAACTAAATACTTCCGACTACGATGATTCACTATTCACTTCACTATGCCGATGCGATGAATCGCTCCGATGCGATGGTTCACTTTGATTCCGAAACTCAAACACGTATGAATCATGGTTCATAAACCCATCGGGTCCGCATCTCAATTGGAACTTTTTTCAACACGTTCCGCTGCCATACTTTTCTCTGATGCGATTCGTGACTCGGGTCCCACCTTATAAAACTTTGTTTATTTTAACCCCGAACAATAGAACCTTATAATAAAACCCACGTATTTAACTTATTCACAATCGAAAAACATTTTTCGATTGTCTTACCATACTGCTTGGTTAAATAACCCTCGTCAATTATGAATGCCTGACCTTCTTGTCATATATATATATATATATATATATATATATATATATATATCAATGCCTAACTCAATCCTCGACCATGGTTTTAACACTCGACATATTTAACATTAGACCATGCTTATAATGAGATCTTCGGGCCCTTTGGTTTAATATCTCTTCCAACCCTCGCATACATATATGTGTCGTGCCTTAGCGTTCTTCTTTGTTTCACTCTCAACCTTGTTCAAACCCATATTTACAGCTTTATATATATATATATATATATATATATATATATATATATATATATATATATATATATATATATATATATATATATATATATCTATATATATATTTATATATATATATATATTTATTGACCTTTGTCATAGCCCCCTATAAATTTTCGACAAGCAAATAAGGGGCTAAGATGTTTCTGAGCCTTCAAAGAATGCATTTCCCCAGAAAACACATCATCCTTGAAGCCTCCTTGTGCCTTATGTCCTCTGATAAATTCCCTTCTGCTGATTCCCATCATAAAGCCTCTATGTTTGTGAAGAGATGCCCAAAGGCCCCCTTTTCCCTCTTATTTCATTCCCCTAAGCCTTTGTTTTCTATCCCCTTTGTCTCCCCTTATTTTTCCCCACTTGCCTTTCATTTCCCCTCAAAATCCCCTTTAAATTCCTTCCCCTACCCTTTGTAGGCCATCTTCCCCTTTGTTCCCTTATTACTTCCCTTCCTAACCTTCAGATCACTTTAAAGGGACAAATACCCACTTTCCTATCTTACTACAGGCCTTGGACCCCTCTTCCCCTCTTTTCCGACTTCCATCGCGTTATAAACCATTTTAATACAAAATATGCATTTATAGCCTTCCCCCTTGCATACCCCGCTTGTTTGTTATAAACTTTATTATAAAGTTTATATCACATTATATAACCGCCGCCTATCGCAAGTCGCGCATCGCAATTTCGTTCGCTTGTTCATTGGATCCATCGCAAATATTTGCGATGCGATGGGATCGCATCGTAAATATTTGCGATGCGACCATCGATCGATCGCATAATCGCACCGTCGCATTATCGCATTCTCACTTGTCCGTTCGAGTGATCCATCGCAAATATTTGCGATGCGATCCGATTGCGTCGCAAATCCTCCACCGTTGATTCCCGTGCGAACCTAACCGTCATCGCATTCCCAACTGTTTCCCCTTCCTCGATTGCAATCGCAAATTATAAGTATGCGATCCTCCCTCATCCATCGCGACTGCGATTCCCCGCCTAAACCTTGGCCAACCGTTGGGTTTAAGATCCAACGGCTCGAAGCAAATCGCCACCCGCCTGCGGCTGGGTTCCTCCTCATCGCATGTCACTACCTTCCCTTCGCATTCCTTTGCATTTTGTCACCATTGTTTGGTGAAAGCCTCCATTCCATCGCCGCGCTATCATATTTTTCGCCCTCCGCTCCACTGGTCTTCCATTGCATCGATTTTCCTCACACAGTTGTGATTTTTTCTGCAGAGTACAAGGGTTGAAACGCCACCATAACTGCACAGTATGGAGGCGACCACAAGTTTTCCACTGTCAGAGGCAAAGAATTTAATGAAGGGCAGGTGTCCACACCGGCAGAATGTCTTCGTCCGAAGAAGGATGAATTGCCCCTACCAATTGATTACATGTCGTGCTCCAGAGGAGATCTCCGCTCAGCACGCAGTCCAAGGAGATCCGAGCATTTGCTGCTCAAGTACGGCGGACCAGTCCGTTTTTCATTACCATTTTGTTTATTCACCAAAGGTACTACACCAGGATGCATCTGAAACATACCGAGAATTAATGAAGCCTGACGAAGACCCTCCTTTTCTCCAAAGAGTGCCAAAAATTAAGGCTCAGAGTTCCAAAAAGAATGGGCTTCGACCCTTTCCTTCTTTTCTGAATTTAATGTTATATTTAGTGTTCTACCTACTTCCTCTGCTCTTTTTCAGCTATAAAAACTATGAGGAAGTTGTTGTAAAGGTGGTTGATGAGTTATCAGAGAAATGTAAGCAGTTCCTCTTGAAATAAGAACTCTGTGTATAATTGTAACGTAGGCCGAGTGAGATGTATTCAGATTAAGTGACCAAATTATTGGCTATGTTGTACCTGATTGGTGTTGATATTTAACATAATGAGCACATTCCTTTGGATCCTGATCTAAAGCTACGGTGATGTTTTCCTATCTCTGTGTTTATTTCATTTCATTTCAGTTCTTCTGGCTCGCATCAGAAATTTGGCGTAAGATTCACCCATGTTAGGTGCCTTATGTTGCTGCTCTCCTAGCCCTATATGTTTTCTACTTATATGTGTATCTGAATATTGATTTCAATGGATTTAACCAGTGTAGTGGATGTTATTGCCTGCTCTCTGATGTATGAATTAAGGAAATCCATGTTTATATGTTCTTGTTGGTTTCACATGAGACTCCACTGGGAGACCGACCTCCGAGACAACATCAACCACAGTAGAAGTAACAAGTAGGGTTAGGTTGCTTTTCTAGGAAAATAAAATTCTGGCTTTCAGAACCATCCATACAAGAGCTTATCCCGACCCAGACCCACCTGAAATAGTTGACAATCCGGAGAGTATCCTCAAGGGAGCTCCTACACCTAAAAGACCAACTATTTCCAGCCACATTCATAGAGCTAATTCTACACCTGAAGATCTTACATCTCTATTAGACCCTTTCCTCGACCTAGACATCCAAAGCAGTTTACCTAGAACTAGGTCATTCAGTGTTCTCGACCAGCCAGACACTAGGGACATAGGAACCCCTCCATCTACACCGCCGGATATTCATTTCCTTCAAAACTTAGGACTCTCCCAGCCCCATATGTTTTCTACTTATATGTGTATTTGAATATTGATTTCAATGGATTTAACCAGTGTAGTGGATGTTATTGCCTGCTCTCTGATGTATGAATTAAGGAAATCCATGTTTAGATGTTCTTGTTGGGATTTGATCGAATGTGTTGAGAACACTGGGAGGTCTAGAGCTTTGTCCCTGCCTCACTAGGATCTTTCCATTCCATTAAGCTTGTCTAAGATCCCTCGTGCTGCCCCTAATTGTGTTCAAGAAGGTCTAGAGTTAAATGACCTCTGACCTGATCTATAGACAAAATTGGACGGTTCTTCTCCTTTCATCTTCAGTCCTTAATGTTTCATTCCTACTGTCATCTTTAGGATCCAAGGCTTTAGATGACTAGCCCAACTGAAAGCTTGCATGTTGAATATCAAGTAAATCCTTTCTTGACTCCATTGCCCAATGGACTTGGTATTCCCTGGACTATTTCTCCTCTGTCTATATCCTTTGTTGCGCAGCCTTGTCTTATGACAAACCCTTCCTTCCTGATTCTCAACAACCAAACTCTAAATCAAACAAACAAACCCTGTGCCTATAACTAGCCTAATATCTTAAACTTGAGCTTCAAAGCCATATGCCTTGACTATTATAGAGAGATCCCTCTCTGGACCTAGGAGGGCTAGATCCTAAGGTCTGAAAGTGGTTCTATGTTGTCTCATCTTTTGGTATTGCCAATCTTGCCAAAACATGGGACCCCCAACACACATGAATTAGCAATGATTAAAACCCGACTATGATGCGAAATTTCCACTGGGGCCCAGCAACGTAAAGCACCCTTCTCATCCGACGGTGGGGAACTTATCGCGTCGTCCAGGATGATCCGACGACTGTCATGCTATATCATGGTTTTTATTGAGCCGAGCTTTAACTGCTCAAATAAACGTAATAAAATTTGTTTTGGTAAACCGCCTTAGGACACGTGTCCATTAGCGACATAGATCGCGTTATTTTTTACAAATATGCTTACTGTTTAAAAATTTTCCTAACCCGCGGGTTTTTGTGGGTGAAACCACCGTTACTGTAGCTCCTCATGGTTCCTTTCCTTTGCTCAAGGTTTCACTTCCCCTGCTCGATCACTGTAAATTGACTTCTTTGTATCATAATTCTTCATGACGACTTCTGTATGTTAGTGCGATGGACCAATCTCTTGGTATCGATTCAACACTGCAGTGACTTCATTCAAACAATATATCCGATGCATAATTAAATATACCTAATCCCTCATATACTGTGACATTTCTTGCGCTCTTCATCAACAGATTAACCCAGCATTTTATTTATTGAGGCTTGACACTAGTTCGATGTCGATTCAAGCGGGTCGAATCATTACTTTTCCATGTGTTGTCTTCGTAACAGGGATCATCTACTAAATCGAGCTTCATCATTGGAATGCAGAAAGACTTAATCTGATTCCTCCATAATATATAACACAAGGAATTCACACCAGATTCCCTTTGCGCCCTTAAATTTGTTATGCCTCCGAACCTTCAGACTCTTGAAACCCATATTCAATTTTGCCATAATAACGAAGACCCCACTCGGGTCTTGAGTCCCATAACTTTATGCATCATAATACATCACAGATATTATAAGTTCGTTCAAAGTGCCTTATTCAATACCCAATTCGAAACCTCGAATGTTCCTTCTATAATATGTTCCCATTATACATATCTCAAATCAAATACTACTGCTCCTTGACTGATGCTATTCCTTTCTCCTGATGCTCCTTTGCTGCCTCTCCAGATCTCCAATCAACTGACCCTTCTAAAACTGCCTCTGCTTCATGTCTCATGCTCTCTTTGCCTTGTTGTTGTTTCAAGTGCTCCTCCTTTGCCATCTCCTTTGCCATAAATGACAACATTTCCAACAGTTCCCCCCTTTGGCATTGATGGCAATACACTTCCTCTACTTCTCTCTGTTACTTTCTTTTCCTCCCCCTTTGACATCAATGGCAAAGGGTTGCAAATATCCTAGTGTGTTTTCTATCTCTTCATTTCCTCTCTCTGAGATGTGTTTAGGCTTTCTTCTTCTGACTTTGTACCCTGCTGCTCCAAGCTGATGGACATGAGTTGTTGAGAGAAACTTTTGAGAATATTTGAACTTGTCTATACATAGGTGATGACAACTACATATAATCAGACTTGTATAATCAGGGATGCATCATTAGATCAATACTTAAGGATTGTGAATGCTCCATGTGACATATCTAGCTTGTTTCAGCTATACTTCTGTCTATATTATAATCTTCATCTGAAATCCATATCTGTTGAGGAAGTTGTAGTTGGAGTATGTCTTCTTCTGCAATACACATCTGTAGTATCGCACCTATTCAATTATGATAATGATGCCAATATATCTTTTATAGTTGTGATTCACTTTTCTTTCCTGTTGGTGATGATATGAGCTAGGATGTTGATAATGATATTACAGTTAATAGCTGAAAGGTCCTTGTTGCTGTTGTGAACAATGAATCAAACCAAAGTTTACAACTTATTGTGAGATTAGGTGATCTTTCAATTTAAGAGACCAAATACCAACTTTACTGCTTGCACACTGCACTTTTACAAGAACAAGCCCTTGAGGCTAGACACATTCAATGTATTAGTCAAACTCACTTATCAATCATGTAATTTTCTTCATGACATAAGGAGGTATGTATGTCAATGATCAATTTCTCTTTACCGATCAACTAGTCCTTCATACTTCAGATGTTTTAACTGTTCTATCATGATGATATTCCACACAAATTAAAGTTGTCTGATTGAAATCTCAGTAACCAGACTTCACCCAGATTTATGAATGATCTTGAGAAAGAGGCCTTGAAAATATACATGTACTAACTTCAGAAAGACATGAAATTAAATATAGAAATAGATATTGATTCAATGTTTAATATAATTTTTCAAGTGTAAATAGAGTATTGATCCTTTAGCTCTGTTATTGACCTTTTCATGCTAAAAGTAGATAACTCTGGGACTTTTACCTTGATGCACTTTTGCCATAATCCTTTGATCCTGAGGACTTGTACCATACTACTGCTGCTCCATGATAACACTTGATATTCTGCTGACAGACATGCTGCTTGTACCTAAACACCAACTGATATTACTTTGATAAACCATGCAAATATTTCACTTTAACTTTTATCTGAACCCATAGATTCTACTATTGATCTTTCCACTATTCACACCAACAGTCATCAATCTCCTGAATTTGATCTTGGCATCATTAACCATTCTCCTATTTCCATTCATTCTATTTAAAGGAAAGCCATTGCATGTTCCTTTCTAGGGCTGCTCTGGAATCATTGCTACTTAAAATTCAATTCAATTGATCTAACATAATGATCTTCGGGAAGACATCTTCAATTTATTTTCTTGGACTCTTCATGGGCAGATCACTCAGAGAATTATCACTCACTTAATTGTATTCATCCAAGAGGACTTTTCATAGATGAATGAAGTCATGACATAATGATGATAGGCGCTTCTCTTGCTAATCCTTCTTAATGTGATTCATTGTTAATTCTAGCAGTATGAGGCATAGTGTCATCATCACTTTAATGTGCTGAAGTCTTCTTCTATCATCATGGCTGCTTGCTGCTTTCTCTCCTTCCATCAGCCTGCTGGCTATTTTGTGCTTCAGGTGATCTTCTTCCTCAATAATTCTTTGTTAGAGAAATTTTCCTTTTCCTTCCTGGTCTCATAGCTGTTCTCATTACATGGAGCTCTTCTCAGACTGCTTTCATGGGGTCTATTTATGAACTGCTCTCCCCGTGGGATGTTGCTTCATATTTTTCAATATTTGGACATTTGTTTTGTTTTCTAGAGCAGCTCCCCCTGAGACTATGCTAGATTCATTATGTTATTGAGATGATAGGCTCCCCTTTTCTCTTTTCCTTCCATACTCTATTGGGGTTCATCATAATGTATGTACTCCTTTTTGATTCATAGTTTTGTTTGATTGGATTGGATTTCATCATCTTTCTGGAGTTCTTTAATATATATGGCAGTTTACAGTCCTTTGCTTTGTGACCAAGTTTAAGGCATACATAACATCTTATTTTATCAAAGTACATTTGAGCTGGAGTATAATATTTTGTTCCCCTCTTTGAACATAATTTACAATCAACAAGTTTATGTACAAAATTATTGCATGCATAACAATAGCCATGGAAATGATTTGTGTACTTGGTGAAAGATTTTATTTTCCCTTTGCTTGCTTGAGGTGTTCTTTTCATTTGATGCATATTTTGCCGGTTAACATTGATTCTCTTTGTCTTACATTGTGTTGCATCATGTCCTGGTTTGTGGCAGGAGAAACAAGTGATACTTCTCATAGGAGGAAAGAACCTTCTTTGACATCTTCCAAATTTATTCAGTTCATCCTCATGAGTGCATGAGCCTTTTTCAACTGACTGTTTCATCCTCTCATTCTCTGTCCTTTCATGTTGCTGATTGATTCCATTTGTTTCTCTGCAACTCATGTTCTTGCTGGCTTCTACTACTGTAGGAATCTTCTGGGTTGCTTCATTGTCCTTTACAGCTTTTACAAAAATGATATTCTTGTTATCTTCTGCTTTGGACTTACTGGTTTCTCCTACATATCCTATACCAGCCTTTATGAGAGGTGATCTTTGAGCATTTAGCATCTTGTCCAATTGTCCAATGCTTTTCATCAGAGGTGTATTCATTAATAGTTCTCTTTGGGCTTTTTCTAAATTCTTTCTTAGGCTCACTACTTCTTCTTCCAATCTTTCACATTCCTGACTTTTCTCTCTCATTTGTTGCAGCAGAGTGTCTTCTATTTTCTTTACTTCTTCAAGCTGTGTCTTCAAGCCAATAATTTCTTCCCTATCTTCATATTCTTTCTCATCACATATTTGTACCAATATCTTAAGGTCTTTGTTTTCATTCTTCAATTTTTCTATTTTAGTCAGGGTTGTGTCAAGTTTGGCTTTTTCCTCGGTTGCAATTTCTTCATGGTTCTTACTACCATTCACACTAGCAGGTACCTCATTTGATTGAATATTTTCCTTTTGACATGAAGTTTTCTTCTTCTTAATTCTCTTCTCCTTCTTGACAATGCAATCCTCAGTGTCTACTACATGCATGAAATGCAATCTATCCCAGATTTCTTTTGCAGAGGTTAAATTCATTATTACCTTAAGATCCTTGTTATGAAGATAGTTGTATATCACAAATTTTGCCTTGGCATTCCTCTGTTGTTCTTGCATTGTGGGAGAGTCTGTGCAATAACCATCACATACAAGTTTCCATACCTTAGGTTCATAAGCCAATAATCCTGTTTTAACCCTATCTCTCCATTCAGGAATGTTTGTTGTATTTAGCACAGGTACATTTTGGTAGTCCATGACTCAACCAGATCTCCTTCAAGCTATTAGGCTTGCACCAAAGGAACTTGGCTCTGATACCAATTGTTGAACCCTTAGTTAAACTGAGAGGGGGGGGGTGAATGGGTTTAACACATTCATGGACTTTTAAAAACTTTTCATTAAAAACTTACAATAACACCTTCATTTCCATAATTGTTATATTGTGTGAGCAATCTTTGTATTTGTGGGTAGCACTTAATAAGCAGAGTAGCACTTAATAAGCAGATTAGATAATGTACCAGGAGTCTTAATATGTGAGCATCAAGTATTAGTGGAATAGATATATCATATCAACACATAGACATCATGCACATAGACACCAGATATACGTGGAAACCCATAAAGGGAGAAAAACACATCTTATTATTGTTGTGATGCAAAGGCAAGCTCCAACTCCCTCTCACCACTGATTTTCTGTAGGCACCAACCTATAGGAGGATCCAACCTAAATTCTGCAAGCTACAACTTGCAAGGAAGCTCCAACTCCCTCTCAATTTTCTGCAGGCAACAACCTACAGGAGGCTCCAACCTCAATCAGCTACAACTGGCATCTATCAAGCTACAACTTGATAGGGAAGCTCCAACTTCCTTACTCTTTCAAAATAAAACACTTGCTGATATACCTTGGATATCAGCTCTGTTCTGAACCTTCTCTTCTGTTGTCCACCAGTCTTCATATCTGCCTTGCATCATCTTAGGATCTTCTCGGATTCTCTATCAGCTCCTCCTTCTCCTCTGCCTTACTGCTTCATTTCTGCATTTCTTACCTCACTCTCTAACCTTTTTTATGCATATCAATGTGATATTATTTATAGAAATTCCCTTATGAATGTTAGCATTCCACAGGTAATTCGAAGTGGACAACCATACCTCTTAGTCTTCCACATTCTCATTTCTTTTCTAGCTCACTCAGAAAAATATAACTGTATGTACTAATTTCGATATTACAGTGGGATTTTTATTTTCTTCCGGAGACTTGCCAATGCATCAAAAACAATAAAAATCAATTACAACATTTACATTCACATTTTCAGTTACATAAATACAATTTTACTTAGTCCATTTTCTGGCTTTTGGCTTTGCTGGTTTTGTCTTTTCTGCTGCTGTCAGGTAACTATTTTGCCTTCTTCTGCTCACTGTCTTCTGCATATTTTCCAGTTTTCTGTGCTTGTATGTCTGTTGTATATATATAATTTCTGATCTAGAAATCTAATTAAATACCCCAAATAAAATCAGAGTCTGGCGAATTCAATGATATATCTGGCTTCCTTAAAGTTTCAAATCTGAGATTTAAGTTAAAACTCTATTATGGTCATAAGGCAGCAATCTCCACTATGCCTGAAAGTGGACGCACCCAACTATAATTTCTTATCTGATAATGTACTCATATAGCTTTATAAGTGGAAGTTTTAAGTGTCTTAACCTCTTTATGAAAACCCCGATATATATATATATGTGTGTTTCCCAAAACAAAGGTTATAACATATTGATAAGCCGACGTATCATTTCGACCCATTTAATTTGAATATACGCCAATACACAATCCCTTTCATGCGAGGTTCGGCTTATCAAATAATATATATCAACACACACACACACACACACATATATATACCGCCATACATATGTATTCACCTAACGAGCGTTATAAACATTAATAGACCATGGCTTACGTTAGACCCCTCAATCTTCAATGACCAATTATCAATATATTAACGCTTTGTGCAACCCACATGCGCAACCCTCTAATCATATGGTTCAACCATAGTATAACCTTCGCAAGCATACATATCGAACCACCAACGCTAACCTTTGAAAGGTTCGGGCCCCACAGCTTTATAAACCCTTCTTTTCTATTTGCCGATGCGATTAATCGCAACTAAATACTTCCGACTACGATGATTCACTATTCACTTCACTATGCCGATGCGATGAATCGCTCCGATGCGATGGTTCACTTTGATTCCGAAACTCAAACACGTATGAATCATGGTTCATAAACCCATCGGGTCCGCATCTCAATTGGAACTTTTTTCAACACGTTCCGCTGCCATACTTTTCTCTGATGCGATTCGTGACTCGGGTCCCACCTTATAAAACTTTGTTTATTTTAACCCCGAACAATAGAACCTTATAATAAAACCCACGTATTTAACTTATTCACAATCGAAAAACATTTTTCGATTGTCTTACCATACTGCTTGGTTAAATAACCCTCGTCAATTATGAATACGAGCCTTCTTGTCATATATATATGTAACGCTAACTCAATCCTCGACCATGGTTTTTGCTTACTCGGCATATTTAACATTGAATATGCTTATAATGTGATATTCGGGCCACTGGTAGCCAGCAACAACCTTCTTATTTAATATTAGTAATAATACTAAATAAGAGGGGACCCTTAGTCAAAAAATCCAAAAAAATTAATTAGTTTTTATTTCCTTTCTCAAATAAAAGTACTATCTTAACTTAGGGAAATTCCTTTGAAAATCTTTAAAATAAACCTAAGTTTATGATAGATCAAAGCATAATCCTTCTTTGAATAGAAATAACGCATCCATCGCAAAAAGTGGATATCATTTATCAAAGCATAATCTTTTAAAATTGCGATTCCGCGATATTGCGATAGCGCGATCCCAAAGAACTAGACATTAAAGTATTTATCGCAAATCGCATATCGCAGAAAAGTTGTTTAATAAGTTACATTTTGTGAAATTGTGATTTCACAATTTTGTGATATTGCGATTTCACGATGATATTAGACTGCAATTCATGGACTTTGCGATTTGGATGTTGCGATTTGTGATATTGCGATCCACGATATTACGATTTTGCGATATTGCGCAGCAAATCGCAGATTGCATTATCGCAGATTCTTCTAGCGCAGTGTCCAAAGTAAATCTTTTCATAAATAAATATCCGTTATGCGCTTTGATGTTAAAATTAATGAATGGATTGTTAATCATTGATGGAAAGGATTTTGTTTTGATTGAAAGGTTGTTTCACGTTTTTATCCACTTTCAGCATTTAAAACTATTCTGTCACCTTTCTCATCTCATTACTCTCACTTAATTCGTAAACACCGCAGGCGCGAAGGAGCAGAAGACTATACAAAGCATTCACAGAGCATTATGGGTAAGAAAGAGAAAGTTTCGAGTGCTGAAAACAAAGAGATGGCTTCCCTGTATGCGGATACTGCTTGCAATAAGGACGTCGGTATCACTACCTGGGAGGGCATGCATAATCTGCTCGAAGAAGAAAATCCCAGGGTAATGGAAGTCGAGGCTACTGCTGGATCAATTAATTCCTCTGAAGCGTCTCTTACGGAATTGGCTTGTTTATTTCTGCACAGAATAGTAGCAAGACCGAGAATTCTCCCGTATACGGATATGGTAAAATGGGTGCTGGATAGCATCGATATTTCAGACAGACAATTTAGAACTCCAGGACAAGAGCTCATCGGGTCATTCACTACAGAATATTTGAGGCTTATGTATCACTTGTCGGAGCCTCAGGAAACTTATAACAAGTAATTTATGGAAAATTTTGCCAAGGAAAACGCAAATTTGGCGGAATGCACTAAAGGATGGACCAAAAGAGACGAACCATTGAAGAAAAACAAACAGGGTATGTACAGTACTGGCTCACTTACCTCTCCATATTTTTTTGCTGCTGCTATGTTATGCAGGCATTTTGGAAAGCCTGACATAAATATGGTCTTGCCTGAATGGCTCCCTTTGTTGAATGCTGCTGTTAACGCTACAATTGTAGACTGGGCCAAAATCTTGTCTGATAATTTAGCTACTGCCATTTTCAATTACCAGTCTAAACGAACTGTTTCTCAAAGGATTTATCCTCCTTTTTATCTATCTGCCTATGTTATGGATTCCATCTGTTTTGTTTCTAAATTCCCTTTGATGGGTTGGCAATGGACAATTCAATATCCCTTGCCTATTCATGTCTATCACAAAGAACTGTGGGAATCGAAGTTTATTCCTCATTTTTACAAAAATTGCCATGGCATAATGCTGCCTTTGTACAGAATATTGTATAATAAGGATGCTCCAAGCTTTTCCCCAGAAGCAGAAGTCGACATTCTCCCTGTCGCAAGATGGTTTGGAGAAGAATTGTTTACTTATGTGAGAGTTTTTAGAAGCTCTGCTTCTCCACATGTTTTACCTTTGTATGTTCTAGACAAACTCCTGGCCCGAGAAATTGCATATCAAACCTATGGAGAAGGAGGCCTGACGAAGGAATTGAAAGATAAGAAAAAAGCCATTTGGCCACAATTTCCTGTGGCCTGCGGAGTATTCACATTATCTGATGTTGGTCATTCATTTAAAGAGGTAAGAAATATTACATGCTTACAACTTTTCAAGTTTTCGAGAAGGTTATTTGATCCAAACGATGTTGTCAAAGATTTTACTACTGTAGTTAAAGTGAGAGTTTGTTGGAGAAGAAGATACTTTTGGTGATATGTTTCAAACAAAATGTTCATTTAAAGAAGTTTTGCATTTAGCTCAAACACAGTTATCCCCAAAAGATTTTCAGGAATTTAAAGTTTACAGAGAGAGAAGACTAACTACTATCCCTTTAGAAAATTTACGCTTGGAACCCGCAAGGGAACCAACTCCTAGTGTTAGTCTTAGTGACAACTCCGATACTGAAAAGTCTAAGTCGAAGTCTGACAAAGAGACTTCTGAGCATTCTAGAAGGACTGATAATGATGAAAGCTCAGTAAAGGATATAGCTCAATCTAAAGAGCTTTCACAACAACATCCTTTTACCACTCCACAGTTGAATCTTCCACCTCTCAATATACAGCAACAGTCAGTCACAATTGAATTAGACAAAGAATGGGAAACTTTTAATCAATTGCTTAATGTAGAAGGACAGAATATACATACCCCTGTACAGACAACAAAAGTTTTGAGCATGGGAATAAGTGGCACCGTCACAGAAACTGAGCATATACCTATCACTCCCTCTTCTGAAATTGTACTCAATATAGAGGACATTCCTCCTCTAGATGTATTCTATAGCCCGCAGTATAAAGCAGTAGTGAGGAAGCAGAGGAAAAAGAGAAAGTTAGAGAGCTCAATCTCTACTGAGGCAGAACAATTAGATGTCTTATGGAAGGATCCTACTATGGATCCAACTGATAATCTTACCAAGTTATCTCAGATTACAGGAGCCTATGCCTCCGCAACTATCGAAAAATCATCCGAGGTAAGGCTATTATTAACTGAAAAAGAAGATCAGATACAAGTTCAGCAACAACAATTGCAACAAGCCTGTGCTAACAGTGAAGCACAAATAAAACTTGAAGAGTTACAGCAAGAGCTTCAACAGATGCAAATTGGATATCAGAAAATTTTGGCAGATAAAGAGAAACAAATACAGATTATCCAAGAAGAGCACAAAGATGACCCTAAGCTTCCAAAGTTTATTTCAGAGTCTGTTTCTTTGAACAAACAACTACTGCAACAACAAGACATATTATGCCAGAAAATCTCGCAATACAACTCTTTTTGTCAAGAAAGTGATAAAATCACTAATCATGTCGTAGAATTACAACATGATTATGATTTAACTAATGAAAGAGTTACTCATTATATGGCATGGCAAAATACAGAGGAAGGAAGAAGAGCAGGAGCACCGATCATCATTGATAGTCATAAAGAACTACTCTTCAACAATTGGGATGTACAACTCAGAGAAGTAGAAAAAGCAGCAGAGGAAGCAACTACAGCAGTAGGAAATATTACTGATTTTGTAAATGAAAATTTGCACAAAGTTAATTTGATTTCAGAAATTATTCCGGGACATCTTCCACAAGCACATCAATTGCAAACAGAATGGAGGCAAAAGGCTGATGAAAAGGAAAAGTCAATTCAGGAACTGACAAGATTAAACTGGGATTCTTACTGGACATATCTAGTAAAACCCCACAGTCAATGCAGTACGCTTAGTTACATCATTAATTTTGCTGAGAAGATTGCTCCTACACTTGCCGATTCTGTCTTTTCGGGGCAGTTGAAATCTGAATTTGGCCAACCACCTCTTCTCAAAACAATGCTGGATGCTTGCAAGATTAAAGATCAAATTCATAAGTAGAGAGTTGATAGTCTTTATTTTTAGATTTAGTTTTAGTTTTACTATATTTTTGCCTAGGAAAAGGATGGTCATTTAAACCGGATCCTAAATTTTTGTAATAAACTATTTTTAGATTTTAGTTATCAGTACTTAAACCCTTCTCATGCATTTAGAGAAGGGTCCTGAAATTTATCAAAAACTTATCCTAAGAACATGCACTTCTGCACCCTCAGAGGAGGTTTTGATAAATGAATGGAACGAGATTTATTGATATCTGTGTCTAATATCTGTTACTGATGTTGCATTTATGTACTCTTGATAGATGTTTGATTAAGAAAGAGATAAATCATTATTGCTTCTAGATCATGAGTAGAACCAGTTATAAATGGTATTTTTATCTCTTAATTGTTTTTGTTTCTGTGATAAAAGTGATATTTATGTTTAGTTGTTTATATGTTAATGTTTGAATACCTGAGTTATCATTTGGAATTTTTGTACGGTGATAATTATTTATTTGTGCTTGATATATGAATAGCTTAATATGCGATATGTTTTCCACAACTGTTTCATCTAAATTTTTATGTGAAATAGTTTATCTTTATTGAATTATTTTCTCATAATAATTGAATGATCTTTATTATCGATTGTTATCTGAAATCCTTTTAGATCGCATATATTGAAAGATTACATCTCGAGTTAGTTTATAATTAGATATTTCTTAGAATACAATTTGCATATGAATAGATTAGAAATAGATCAAAAGCATTTTACTTAGGAATTTTAGAAAAGAAATATCAGATCTTAAACACACACACACACATATTGGAAAACTGGTCCCATTATCCCCAGTCGGACCCACTACACCAAATGGAAAAGGAGCTACTAACCAAGGTCCAGACCTGGTGGGTATCCCCCTTGTTGTAGACCCGATTTTCGGGGCTTCAACATATTTGGCGCTAGAAGGAGGGCCTCAAAATATGAATGGAAAGTGAATCTAAATCTAAATACCATTCTAAAAGTAAATCACCCTCACCATCTTCCCCGACTTCTTCATCATACTCAGGAATTTTAAATCTAGAACCAGAAGTCGAAAGAAGAACAGACACTGCCACAAACCCTGACTTTTCAGAAGAATCTACTATTGAACCTCCTAAAGTTGAATATTTGATTCATAAAATTCAGCGATTTTCAATATCACCTCAAAGGTCTGATAAATCTCAAGGCAGTGTGACTTCGCAATATAATCCTTCTCATCCTCTCACTAGATTACAAAGTGAAAAGCTTGGAATTCAACCAACTAAGTTACCTCTACCTACAATAAAAAGAGCTAGGAAATCACCCAAAGGGTCTGATAGTGAGACTCTTTCATCATCATCATCCATCTCAAACACTTCATCGCGAAGTTAACCACCCACTCCTCCACTCCAGATTACTTTCCATCAGTCCACTCAATCTTCCACATCTCCTTCTCAAATCATAATAACTTCATCTTCACAGTCACAAATATTATCATCTGCACTTTCATCTATTAGTATTTCAGTGATGGCCCAAATGCCATGGAATAATCCAGGGGCAGTCTTAATGGCTGCACCCTTGAGCCAAATACTGGCCCACCCTGAAAAATGGTTGCCTAAATTTAATCCTGAAGCAGGCATGCTAGCAAAAGAACATATCAACAACTTTATGTTATCCATAAATCTCAATGGAGTTGTTAATGAAGATGCTGTTGTCCGACTTTTTCCTTATACCCTACAAGGAGTAGCTGGATCATGGTATTTCTCATTACCATATGAATCTATTACTAATTGGGATATCTTTCAAGATCAATTTTTGACTAAATTTGGTGATGACAGGTCTACAACAACATTGATCAATGATTTGTCTAACCTTAGAGCTGATTCAAAAGAACTTGTCAAGGATTTCAATTCTCATTTCAATAAATTGTTAAAAAAAATTCCTACTTCTTCCAAGCCAAGCGAAGAAGTGCAAAGTGAATGGTATATTTCTGCTTTGCCATCAAACATAGCAATATTTTTTGATAGGGCTAATAAAACAACTTTAGCAGACAATATGAAGGAAGCAATAGCAGTAGAGAAACAAATCATTGCTTTAGAAAAGAAAAATGCAATAGAAGAATGAAAATCCAAGAAGGTCACTTTTAAGGAAGATCCCAAGAAAAAACAACCAAAAGATCCATTTGATTTAGAAGGATTGCAAAAAGTTTTGAAAACCATGTCCAATGAAATGGTTGATATCAAGAAACAAGTAGCAGAAACATCTTCTAAAAAGTCTTTCAAGCCTTTTAGAAGAAATCCTTCAACTGATTCAAAACCACCAAATGCTATTACAAATGTTGAATCAGAAGAAGAAGAAGAAGAGACTGTTACTGAAGAAACTACTGATGAAGAAGAGGTGGTAGAAGTACAAGGCATGTGGGATTTCATCCTCCCAGATGAGGAAGACCAAGAAGCATCCCCGGTTAGCACTAGAAATAGAAATCAACTTGATCCTCCTCAAACTACTCCTAAACCAAAGAGTGCAAGCTCATTGGCTAAGGATAAAGTTGCACCCAAGAAAACAACATCCAAAGCAATTCAAACTAGCCCAGTCCAAACAGATTCATCAATTCCATCAAGAACATTGATTGCTTCGGATGAAATGGAATATAACATTATAGAAGATATGAAGAAGACTAGGGCAAACATCACTTTTTATGAATTGAGCAAGTTAAAACATCAGCAAAAAGTACTTTTGAAAGAATTACATGCTGTACCAGAAAAACCTTTGCCTGATCCTGTAATTTCTCAAGCTTCTAATGATATGGGAAGACCTCCAACTAATTCAATCAGTAAAGTTGATCTTGAAAATATCGCTTTAATTGGAGGAAGGTCGAGATCTCATACTCCTCCATTTCTTCTTACTTATGAAGTTTTTAATAAAAATTTGCATAACTGTTTAGTGGATTCTGGAGCTTCATCTAATATTCTACCAAAATCAGTATGTGCAAAATTGAACGTTCAACCACAAAAATCTGCTGTGCGTATAGTGCAGTTAGATCGATCACAAGTTGAAGTGATTGGCGAATTAAACCAGGTTACCATAAGGCTGTCATCAAATCCAAAGGTATGTCAAGTTATTGATATTTTAGTTGCAGATATTCCAGAATTTTATGGCTTAATTCCTAGCAGAGATTGGTCGGAAAAACTTCATGGATACTTTGCAACCGATTGGTCGCACATGTGGCTTCCTTATAATGGTAAACCAAATCAGATAAAGGTTGAACGAGAAAAGCATAAAAAATACATAGTAACAGAATTGGAAGGAGAGAATGAACCAGTTGCATACAACAGTAATATCATTGGCAATTACTCAGTTGATTCTTTCTTAGGAAATTTCAATGTTCACACTTCACCTTATTTAGAACATTCTGTTTTATCTCAAATAGAAATTTTTTCTCAAATAGACAGTTCTAAATGTATTAATTTTGTTGATACTCCTATAAATAAATCTTTATTTTGGAAATTATTTTTTGATGGTTCTAAGTCTAATGAAGGAGCAGGAGCAGGATGCGTGTTGGTTAGTCCAGAGGGAAACAAAATTATGCTAACCTGCAGACTTGAGTTTGAATGTACTAATAATACCACAGAATACGAGGCTTTAATCCAAGGGTTATATAAAGCAATCGGATTGGATATCAAATATCTGCAAGTTTTCGGAGATTCAGAAATTGTAATCAAACAGGTACGCAATACTATACATTGTTTATCAGGTCATTTAAAGCATTATCAATCTTTAGTTCAAGATCTGACTGAACATTTTATAGCATTCAATATTTCACCAATTCCTAGAATCCAGAATGCTAGCGCAGACCTCTTAGCCAATGTAGCCTCCAAGCTCATTCCTGCAGAAGACTTTAGTCCTGAACGATTTTCAATTGAATTAATATTTAGACCTTCGATTCCTGATAACATTACCAATTGGAGAATTTTCAACGATGATCCTGATATTGTAAGCTTCCTCACATCTGAAGGATCTTATACCAATCAGATAATCGATGAAGACCAACATGACAAACAATTACAACATGATAGCACTAATAATGCTATTCCAAAGTCAATAGTCAAGTTAGAAGACCTCTACGATTTGAAAGACCGATTTAAAAGATCTACCAATTCAAAATTACAAAGTTCAACTTTGAATTATGAATTGGTAAATCTAGGAACTGATACCAAACCAAAAAATATCAACCTAGGCCTTGGTCTAACTCCTGAAGAAAAATCAGCATATGTTCATCTTTTGAAACAATATAAAAGTGTCTTTGCTTGGAACTACGATGAACTCAAAACTTATGACACTTCTATCATCCAACATACTATCCCAATGATAAATGATGAAAAACCTGTCCAACAAAAGTTGAGAAAGATCCATCCCAATCTAGAAAATCAGATCAAATCTGAACTCAATAAATTATTGAAAGCCAAGATTATTTTTCCCGTCTGACATTCTAAATGGGTTTCCAATATGGTTCCTGTTAGAAAGAAGAACGGAGACATTAGAATTTGTATTGACTTTCGAAATCTTAATAAAGCCTGCCAAAAAGATAATTTTCCTTTGCCTCCCATGGAGAAAATATTACAGGCAGTTGCAGGATCAGAATTAATGTCTTTCTTAGATGGTTTCTCTGGCTACAACCAAGTGTTAGTTCATCCAGATGATCAATTGAAAACTACATTTAGAACCAAATGGGGCACTTATGCATATCAAAAGATGCCTTTTGGTCTGATCAATGCTGGTGCCACATTTCAAAGAGCCATGGACATCACTTTTAAGGGATTAGTTAACAAATCAGTGGTAATTTATTTGGATGATATAACTGTATATTCCAAAAAACGAAGCAATCATCTTAGAGATTTGAAGCAGATCTTCCAACGTTGTCAAAGGTATGGAATTTCACTTAACCCAAAAAAATCCTTTTTTGCATTAAGTGAAGGAAAACTTCTTGGATTCATAGTGTCAAAATCTGGAATTCACATTGATCCTGATAGAATCAAGGAGATTTCTGAAATATCCTTACCTCACAACAAGAAAGCTATGCAATCTTTCCTCGGCCAAATTAATTTTGTAAAGAGATTTGTACCAGAATTTTCAAGAATTGTATCTCCTTTACAAACAATGATTAAAAAGAATTCAAACTTCAAGTGGGGCCAAGATGAATATGAGGCATTCAATCTGATTAAACAAGCAATCATTAATGCTCCATCTTTAGCAACTCCAATTTTTTCCGATCCTTTTATTTTGTACACATTTTCCTCTGATAAATCTTACGCTGCGATTCTCACTCAAGCAAATCAAGACAAAGCAGAAGCCCCAATAGCTTTCTTTAGTTCAAATTTACAGGGAGCTGAGTTGAATTACTCAGATGTGGAGAAACAAGCTTACACTGTTTTCAAAGCAATTAAGTATTTCAGACCCTTTTTACTTAAAGCCCATACAAAAATCATTGTATCGTTTCCAGCAGTAAGAAATCTTTTAGTCCAAAAAGATGTGGGTGAGAAAAGAGCTAATTGGATTACTGCTTTACAAGAGTATGATGTTGAGATCAAACCAGCAAATATTGTAAGAGGTCAAGGCTTTTGCAAAATACTAGCTGGAGCATCACAGATTTCTGAGAAATCATCTGAAGAGATACAAACGTATGAGGTAAGCCTAAACGAGGTTGAATCATTATATGCTGGTATCACTTTTTATCTAAAGAATGGATATGCCCCTCCAAATCTCGATCACACAAATAAAAGAGCCTTAAGGTTGAAGGCTAAACAATATCAGCTTGTAAACGATGTTCTTTTTAAAATGAATTACGATTATGTCCTTCTTAAATGTTTGGAGAAATCTGAAGCTGATAAAGTCTTGCAGGAACTTCACGATGGGCCAGCAGATGGACTTTATGCTGGAGATGCTACTGCACATAAAATCCTTCGTGCAGGCTACTACTGGCCTACTTTATTCAAAGATTCACATAGCTATGTAAGAAGATGCCAAGTTTGTCAAACTGCAATTGGAAGACAAAAGAAACCATCATTGCCATTACAACCAGTAAACATTGAACAACCTTTTGATCAATGGGGATTGGACATAATAGGTGAGATCGTTCCTCACTCTTCTAAGAAACATAGGTATATCATTACCGCAACTGATTATTTTACGAAATGGGTAGAAGCAGTCCCTCTCAAGACTGCTAATGCTGAGCACATCATTGAATTCATAGATCAGTTCATAATCACCAGGTTTGGTTTACCTTCTGCTTTAGTGTTTGACAATGCATCATATTTTTCTGGTAATGCTATGACTGAATTTGCACTCAAGAGAGGTTTTAAACTTAAATACTCTGCCAACTATTATCCACGGGGAAATGGGTTAGCTGAATCCACAAATAAAAACTTAATCAGAATCATTAAGCGAACCATTGATCAAAATAATAAAAATTGGCATAAGTCTTTAGTATATGCTTTATGGGAAGATCGAATAACACGAAAGGCTTATATTGACACTTCTCCCTTTAATTTAGTTTATGGGAAAGAAGTAGTTCTTCCAACTCATTTAGCAATTCCTTCTTTGGCCTTAGTTCAATATATTGATGAAGTACCAACTTCTTCCTTGCAACTAAGACAGATGGAAATAATTAAGTTAGAAGAACAACGAGAAAAATCCAAAATAACTCATGCTCATCATCAAGCATTAGTAAAAGCTTCTTTTGATTCAAACATGATAACCAGAAAAGACTTTCAGGTTGGAGATCTTGTTTTAAAATGGGACAAGGCTCATGAGGAAAAAGGAAAACATACGAAATTTCAACAAATGTGGCTTGGTCCTTTTCAAATTTCAGAAATCATAGGTCCATCTACTTTTATGTTACAGGATTTAACAGGCAAAAGAGAGTCTTTACCTGTTAATGGAAAAATTCTCAAAAAATATTTTCCATAGGAGATCATTCTTCTATTTTGTATATTAGTTTTCTTTATTGTCAAAATAAAACAAGTTGTTAATAGTTACATTTGGAATTCACAAAGAAGATACGAATTCTCTTTTTAGATTTTGTTTTTTTTTCTACTTTTATAAATAGAATTCTTTTCAGAATATTGATCATTATTATTCAAAGATACAGTTAAAAACTTTAGCCTAGAAATGATACTAGTTTCAACTTTGAAAACTTTGATGAAAGGCAACTTTTAGTGAAAAATTGTTTTATATCAATTCAATGAAAGGTATCAATAGCAAAACAAAGTTTCTCTATAGAAAATTTCCTTCCAAAAAACTCTACTATTGTCGTCCAGAGCTATCTTAAGGAAACAATGATATCCTCCCCACTTAGAAAATTACAATGTTCAAAGAATTATCCAATAATACACTTTTTAACTTAAAGAGTAAGAGGTCTCATCACGAGCCGACTTATCATGATCATAGATATTATAGCTTGCTGACTTTGCCAATACTGCATACCATAACAGGGCAATGACTCAAGATTGTTGCAATCAAAAGACAAGGGGTCTCATCACGAGCCAACTTATTCAGCAAAGTTATAAATCAAGTGAATGGCTTTGTCATGAGTTGGCTACCAAACCAAGACATTGTTCTTTAAGAATAAAAAAGAAAAAACAAAAGCAATAAGTGTGAATATGGATTTCTCTTTGAAAATTGTATATTTCTCTAAGTAGGATACAGGATCATTGCTGGGTAACAGGTAACCCTGTCGAGGCTATAAACGCTTGCTGGCAGTAGTGGCTCTACCTACGACAAATGAGCATATTTAAAGCTGATTTATAGAGAAGCCTTTGTTTTTATCTTTTTAAACCAAGTAATGACTGATGTAAATACAAGGACTAGCTTGAGGAAGTGAATAATCAAAAGTTGAATATAGAAGAAATGAAATATCATTTATAGATTAAAGCATAATGTACTTTGTCTTTTTATAATAAAGTTTGATTTTCTGGAAAATTTTCTGTTTTGAAAAGTTTAGAAAATTCAAAAGAAAAGCAGAGATAACTGGTTCTTCCAAGTGAATCGCCAATGTTGTGGCCAACAACAACCCCCCTTCTTATTTAATATTAGTAATAATACTAAATAAGTGGGGACCCTTAGTCAAGAAATCCAAAAAATTAATTTAGAATTTATTTCCTTTCTCAAATAAAACTCACTATCATAACTTAGGGAAATTCCTTTGAAAACCTTTAAAATAAACCTAAGTTTATGATAGATCAAAACATAATCTTTCTTTGAATAAAAATACCGCATCCACCGTAAAAAATGGATATCCTTTGTGAAATAAAAATCTTTTAAAATTGCGATTCCGCGATATTGCGATAGTGCGATCCTAAAGAACTATACATTAAAGTATTTATCGCAAACCGCATATCGCAGAAAAGTTGTTTAATAAGTTATATTTTGTGAAATTGTGATTCTGCGATGTTGCGATATTACGATTTCGCGATAATATTAGATTGCGATTTGCGATGTTGCGATTTGCGATGATTGCGATCTACGATATTGCGATTTTGCGACATTGCACAGCAAATCGCAGATCGCATTATCGCAGATTCTTCTAGCGCGGTGTCCAAAGTAAATCTTTTCATAAATAAATATCCGTTATGCGCTTTGATGTCAAAATTAATGAATGGATTGTTAATCATTGATGGAAAGGATTTTGTTTTGATTGAAAGGTTCTTTTACGTTTAAAATAATATTTTTCATCAACCTTCAGCATTTAAAACTATCCCGTCACCTTTCTCCTATCATGACTCTCACTTAATTCGTAACACCGCAGGCGCGAAGGAGCATAAGACTATACAAAGCATTCATAGAGCATTATGGGTAAGAAAGAGAAAGTTTCGAGTGCTAAAAACAAAGAGATGGCTTCCTTATATGCAGACACTGCTTGCAACAAGGACGCCGGTATCACCACTTGGGAAGGGATGCATAATTTGCTTGAAGAAGAAAATCCTAGGGTAATGGAAGTCGCGGCTACTGTAGGATCAATTAATTCCTCTGAAGCATCTCTTACAGAATTGGCTTGTTCATTTCTGCACAGAATAGCAGCAAGACCGAGAATTTTTCCATATACAGATATGGTAAAATGGGTGCTGGATAACACCGATATTTCAGACAGGCAATTTAGAACTCCAGGACAAGAACTTATTGGGTCATTCACTACAGAAGATTTGAGGCTTATGTATCACTTACCAGAACCTCAGGCGACTTACAACAAACAATTTATGGAGAAATTCGCCAGAGAAAATGCAAATTTGGCGGAATGCACCAAGGAATGGACCAAAAGAGAGGAACCATTAAAGAAAAACAAACACGGTATGTACAATACTGGTTTGCTCACCTCTCCATATTGTTTTGTTGCTGCTATGTTATGCAGGCTTTTTGGAAAGCCTAACATAAATATGGTCTTGCCTGAATGGCTCCCTTTGTTGAATTCTGCTGTTAACGCTACAATTGTAGACTGGGCCAAAATCTTGTCTGATAATTTAGCCACTGCTATTTTCAATTACCGGTCCAAACGGATTGTTTCTTAGAGGATTTATCCTCCTTTTTATCTATCTGCCTATGTTATGGATTCAATTTGTTTTGTTTCTAAATTCCCTTTGATGGGTTGGCAATGGACAATTCATGATCCCTTGCCTATTCATGTCTATCACAAAGAGTTGTGGGAATCAAAGTTTGTTCCTCATTTTTACAAAATTTTCCATGGCATAATGCTGCCTCTCTACAAAATATTGTATAATAAGGATGCTCCAAGGTTATCCCCGGAAGCAGAAGTCGACATTATCCCTGTCGCAAGATGGTTCAGAGAAGGGTTGTTTACTTATGTGAGGGTTTTTGGAAGCTCGGCTTCCCCCCATGTGTTACCCCTGTATGTTCCAGATAAACTTGTAGCTCGGGAGATTGCTTATCAAACCTGTGGTGAAGGAGGTTTGATAAAGGAATTAAAGGATAAGAAGAAGGGCATTTGGCCACAATTTCCCGTAGCCTGTGGAGCATTTTTATTGTTTGATGTTGGTCACGCATTCAAAGAGGTAAGCAATATTACATGCTTACAACTGTTCAAGTTTTCGAGAAGGTTATTTGATCCAATTGATGTTGTTAAAAATTTCACCACTGCAATCAAAGTAAGAGTGTTTGTTGGAGAAGAAGATCCTTTTAATGATATGTTTCAAACAAAATGTTCATTTAAAGAAGTTTTGCATTTAGCTCAAACACAGTTATCCCCAGAAGATTTTCAGGAATTTAAAGTTTACAGAGAGAGAAGACTAACTACTATCCCTTTGGAAAATTTACGCTTGGAACCCGCAAGGGAACCAACTCCTAGTGTCAGTCTTAGTGGCAGCTCAAATACAGAAAATTCTAAGTCGAAGTCTGACAAAGAGACTTTTGAGCATTCTAAAAAGATTGATAATGATGAAAGCTCAGTGAAGGATACAGCTCAATCTAAAGAGCTTTCACAACAACAGACTTTTACCACTCCACAGTTGAATCTTCCACCTCTCAATGTACAACAACCGACAGTCAGGACTGAATTGGACAAAGAATGGGAAAATTTTAATCAATTGCTTAATGTGGAAGGACAGAATATACAGACCCCTGTACAGACAACAAAAGTTTTGAGCACGGGAATAAGTGGCAACGTCACAGAAACTGAGCATATACCTATCACTCCCTCTTCTGAAATTGTACTCAATATAGAGGACATTCCTCCTCTAGATGTATTCTACAGCCCGCAGTATAAAGCGGTAGTGAGGAAGCAGAGGAAAAAGAGAAAGTTGGAGAGCTCAATCTCTACTAAGGCAGAACAATTAGATGTCTTATGGAAGGATCCTACTACAGATCCAACTGATAATCTTACCAAGTTATCTCAGATTACAGGAGCTTATGCCTCCGCAACTATTGACAAAGCATCCGAGGTAAGGCTATTATTAAATGAAAAAGAAGATCAGATACAAGTTCTGCAACAACAATTGCAACAAGCCCGTGCTAACAGTGAAGCACAGATAAAACTTGAAAAGTTACAGCAAGAGCTTCAACAGATGCAAATTGGATATCAGAAAAGTTTGGCAGATAAAGAGAAACAAATACAGATTATCCAAGAGGAGCACAAAGATGACCCTAAGCTTCCAGAGTTTATTTCAAAGTCTGTTTCTTTGAACAAACAACTACTGCAACAACAAGACATATTATGCCAGAAAATCTTGCAATAACTCTTTTTGTCAAGAAAGTGATAAAATCACTAATCATGTCGTAAAATTACGACATGATTATGATTTAACTAATGAAAGAGTTACTAATTATATGGCATGGCAAAAGACAGAGGAAGGAAGAAAAGCAGGAGCACCGATCATCAATGATAGTCATAAAGAACTGCTCTTCAACAATTGGGATGTATAGCTCAGAGAAGCAGAAAAAGCAGCAGAGGAAGCAGCTACAGCAGCAGGAAATATTACTGATTGTGTAAATGAAAATTTGCACAAAGTTAATTTGATTTCAGAGATTATTCCGGGACACCTTCCACAAGCACAACAATTGCAAACAGAATGGAGGCAAAAGGCTGATGAAAAGGCAAAGTCAATTCAAGAACTGACAAGATTAAACTGGGATTCTTACTGGACATATCTAGTAAAACCCCACAGTCAATGCAGTGCGCTTAGTTGCATCATTAATTCTGCTGAGAAGATTGCTCCTACACTTGCCGATTCTGTCTTTTCGGGGCAGTTGAAATCTGAAGTCGGCCAACCACCTCTTCTCAAAACAATGTTGGATGCTTGCAAGATCAAAGATCAAATTCATAAGTAGATAGTTGATAGTCTTTATTTTTAGATTTAGTTTTAGTTTTACTATATTTTTGCCTAGGAAAAGGACGGTCATTTAAACCGAATCCTAAATTTTTGTAATAAACTATTTTTATATTTTAGTTATTAGTATTTAAACCCTTCTCATGCATTTAGAGAAGGGTCCTGAAATTTGTCAAAAACTTATCCTCAGAACATGCACTTCTGCACCCTCAGAGGAGGTTTTGATAAATGAATGGAACGAGATTTATTGATATCTATGTCTAATATCTGTTACTGATGTTGCATTTTTGTACTCTTGATAGATGTTGGATTAAGAAAGAGATAAATCATTATTGCTTCTAGCTCATGAGTAGAACCAGTTATAAATGGTATTTTTATCTCTTAACTGTTTCTGTTTCTGTGATAAAAGTGATATTTTTGTTTAGTTGTTTATATGTTAATGTTTGAATATCTGAGTTATCATTTGGCATTTTTGTACGGTGATAATTATTTATTTGTACTTGATATATGAATAGCTTAATATGCGATATGTTTTCCACAACTGTTTCATCTAACTTTTTATGTGAAATATTTTATCTTTATTGAATTCTTTTCTCATAATAATTGAATGATCTTTATTATCAATTGTTATCTGAAATCCTTTTAGATCGCATATATTGAAAGATTACATCCTGGGTTAGTTTAGAATTAGATATTTCTTAGAATACAGTTTGCATATGAATAGATTAGAGATAGATTAAAAGCATTTTAATTAGGAATTTTAGAAAAGAAATATCAGATCCCAAACACACACACACACATATTGGGAAACTAGTCCCATTATCCCCAGTCGGACCCACTACACCAAATGGAAAAGGAGCTGCTAACCAAGGTCCAGACCGGGTGGGTATCCCCCTTGTTGTAGACCCGATTTTCGGGGCTTCAACATATTTGGCGCTAGGAGGAGGGCCTCAAACTATGAATGGAAAGTGAATTTAAATGCGAATACATTCCCAAGGTAATCACCCTCACCATCTTCCCCGACTTCTCCATCATACTCAGAAATTTTAAATCTAGAACCAGAAGTCGAAAAAAGAACAGACACTGCTACAAATCCTGAATTTTCAGAAGAATCTGCTATTGAACCTCCTGAAGTTGAATCTCTGATTCATAAACTTCAGCGATTTTCAATATCACCTCAAAGGTCTGATAAATCTCAAGGCAGTGTGACTTCGCAATATAATCATGCTCATCCTCTCTCTAGATTACAGAGTGAAAATCTTGGCATTCAGCCAACTGAGTTACCTTTACCTACAAGAAAAAGAGCTAGGAAATCACCCAAAGGGTCTGACAGTGAGACTCTTTCATCATCATCATCCATCTCAAACACTTCATTGCGAAGTCAACCACCCACTCCTCCACTCCAGATTGTTGTCCATCAGTCCACTCAATCTTCCACATCTCCTTCACAAAACATAATATCTTCATCTTCACAGTCACAAATGTCATCATCTACACTTTCACCTGTTAGTAGTTCAGTGATGGCCCAAATGCCATGGAATAATCCAGGGGCAGTCTTAATGTCTGCACCCTTGAGCCAAATACCGGCCCATCCTGAAAAATGGCTGCCTAAGTTTAATCCTGAAGCAGGCATGCTAGCAGAAGAACATATCAACAACTTTATGTTATCCATAAATCTCAATGGAGTTGTTAATGAAGATGTTGTTGTCCAACTTTTTCCTTATACCCTACAAGGAGCAGCTGGATCATGGTATTTCTCATTGCCATCTGGATCTATTACTAGTTGGGATATCTTTCAAGATAAATTTTTGACTAAATTTGGTGATGATAGATCTACAACAACATTGATCAATGATTTGTCTAATATTAGATCTGATTCAAAAGAACTTGTCAAGGATTTCAATTCTCGTTTCAATAAATTGTTGAACAAAATTCCTACTGCTTCCAAACCAAGTGAAGAAGTGTGAAGTGAGTGGTACATTTCTACTTTGCCATCAAACATAGCAATCTTTGTTGATAGGGCTAATAAAACAAATTTAGCAGACAATATGAAAGAAGCAATAGTAGTAGAGAAACGAATCATTGATTTAGAAAAGAAAAATGAAATAGAAGAACGGAAATCCAAGAAGGTCACTTTTAAGGAAGATCCCAAGAAAAAACAACCAAAAGATACATTTGATTTAGAAGGATTGTAGAAAGTTTTGAAAACCATGTCCAATGAAATGGTTGATATCAAGAAACAAGTAGTAGAAACCTCTTCTAAAAAGTCTTTCAAGCCTTTTAGAAGAAATCCTTCAACTGATCAAAAGCCACCAAATGCTATTACAAATGTTGAATCAGAAGAAGAAGAAGAAGAAATTGTTACTGAAGAAACTACTGATGAAGAAGAGGTGGTAGAAGTACAAGGCATGTGGGATTTCATCCTCCCAGATGAGGAAGACCAAAAAGCATCCCTGGTTAGCACTAGAAATAGAAATCAACTTTATCCTCCTCAAACTACTCCTAAACCAAAGAGTGCAAGCTCATTGGCTAGGGATAAAGTCGCACCCGAGAAAACAACATCCAAAGAAATTCAAACCAGCCCAGTCCAAACAGATTCATCAATTCCATCAAGAACATTAATTGTTCTGGATGAAATGGAATATAACATTATAGAAGATATGAAGAAGACTAGGGCAAACATCACTTTTTATGAATTGAGAAAGTTAAAACATCAGCAAAAGGTACTTTTGAAAGAATTACATGCTGTACCAGAAAAACCTTTCCGTGTAATTTCTCAAGCTTCCTAATGATATGGGAGAAGACCTCCATCTAATTCAATCGATAAAGTTTATTTTGAAAATATCGCTTTAATTGGAGGAGGTCCGGATCTCATACTCCTCCATTTCTTCTTACTTATGAAGTTTTTAATAAAAATTTGCATAGCATTTAGTGGATTCCGAGCTTCATCTAATATTCTACCAAAATCGGTATGTGCAAAATTGAACGTTACGGCCACAAAAATCTGCGTGCGCATGGTGCGGTAAGATCGATACGCAAGTTAGTGAAGTCAATTAAACCGGGATACCATGAAATTTGTCATCAAATCCCAGGTATGTCAAGTCATTCATATTTTAGTTACGAGATATAAAAATTCCAGAATTTTATGGCTTAATTCTTAGCAGAGATTGGTCAGAAAAACTTCATGGATACTTTGCAACCGATTGGTCGCACATGTGGCTTCCTTATAATGGTAAACCAAATCAGATAAAGGTTGAGCGAGAAAAGCATCAAAAATACATAGTAACAGAATTGGAAGGAGAGAATGAACCAGTTATGTATAGCAGTAATATAATTGGAAATTACTCAGTTGATTCTTTCTTAGGAAATTTCAATGCTCATACTTCACCTTATTTGGAACATTCTATTTTATCTCAAATAGAAAAATTTTCTCAAACAGACAGTTCTAGATGTATTAATTTTGTAGATAACCATGTAAATAAATCTTTATTTTGGAAATTATTTTTTGATGGTTCTAAGTCTAATGAAGGAGCAGGAGCATGATGTGTGTTGGTTAGTCCAGAGGGAAACAAGATTATGGTAACCTGCAGACTTGAGTTTGAATGTACTATTAATACCGCAGAATACGAGGCTTTAGTCCAAGGGTTATATAAAGCAATCGGATTGGATATTAAATATTTGCAAGTTTTCAGAGATTCAGAAATTGTAATCAAATAGGTACGCAATACTATAGATTGTTTATCAGGTCATTTAAAGCATTATCAATCTTTAGTTCAAGATCTGACTGAACATTTTATAGCATTCAATATTTCACCAATTCCTAGAATCCAGAATGCTAGTGCAGACCTATTAGCCAATGTAGCCTCTAAGCTTATTCCTGCAGAAGACTTTAGTCGTGATCGATTTTCAATTGAATTAATCTTTAGACCTTCGATTCCTGATAATGTTACCAATTGGAGAATTTTCAACGATGATCCTGATATTATAAACTTCCTCACATCTGAAGGATCCTATACTAATCAAATAATCGATGAAGACCAACATGACAAACAATTATAACATGATAGCACTAATAATGTTATTCCAAAGTCAATAGTCAAGTTAGAAGACCTTTATGATATGAAAGACCGATTTAAAAGATCTACCAATTCAAAATTACAAAGTTCAACTTTGAATTACGAATTAGTAAATCTAGGAACTGATACCAAACCACAGAATATCAACCTAGGCCTGCAACATGATAGCACTAATAATGCTATTCCAAATTCAATAGTCAAGTTAGAATACCTTTATGATTTGAAAGACCGATTTAAAAGATCTACCAATTCAAAATTACAAAGTTCAACTTTGAATTATGAATTATTAAATCTAGGAACTGATACCAAACCACAGAATATCAACCTAGGCCTTGGTCTAAATTCCCGAAGAAAAATCAGCATATGTGCGTCTTTTGAAACAATATAAAAGTGTCTTTGCTTGGAACTACAATGAACTCAAAACTTATGACACTTCTATCATCCAACATACTATCCCAATGATGAACGATGAGAAACCTGTACAACAAAAGCTCAGAAAAATCCATCCCAATCTAGAAAATCAAATCAAATCTAAACTCAATAAGTTATTGAAAGCCAAAATTATTTTTCCTGTTCGACATTCTAAATGGGTTTCCACTATGGTTCATGTTAGAAAGAAAAATGGAGATATTATAATTTGCATTGACTTTCGAAATCTTAATAAAGCCTGCCAAAAAGATAATTTTCCTTTGCCTCCCATGGAGCAAATATTACAGGCAGTTGCAAGATTAGAATTAATGTCTTTCTTAGATGGTTTCTCTGGCTACAACCAAGTGTTAGTCCATCCAGATGATCAATTGAAAACTACATTTAGAACCAAATGGAGCACTTATGCATATCAAAAGATGCCTTTTGGTCTGATCAACGCTGGTGCTACATTTCAAAGAGCCATGGAAGTCGCTTTCAAGGGATTAGTTAACAAATCAGTGGTAATTTATTTGGATGATATAACTGTATATTCCAAAAAACGAAGCAATCATCTTAAAGATTTGAAGCAGATCTTCCAACGTTGTCAAAGGTATGGAATTTCACTTAATCCAAAAAAATGTTTTTTTGCATCTTGCATAGTGAAGGAAAACTTCTTGGATTCATAGTGTCAAAATCTGGAATTCATATTGATCCTAATAGAATCAAGGAGATTTCTGAAATATCCTTACCTCACAACAAGAAAGCTATGCAATCTTTCCTCGGCCAAATTAATTTTGCAAAGAGATTTGTACCAGATTTTTCAAGAATTGTATCTCCTTTACAAACAATGATTAAAAAGAATTCAAACTTCAAATGGGGCCAAGATGAATATGAGGCATTCAATCTGATTAAACAAGCAATCATTAATGCTCCCTCTTTAGCAACTCCAAATTTTTCCGATCCTTTTATTTTGTACACATTTGCCTCTGATAAATCTTACGCTGCGATTCTCACTCAATCAAATCAAGACAAAGCAGATGCCCCAATTGCTTTCTTCAGTTCAAATTTACAGGGAGCTGAGTTGAATTACTCAGATGTGGAAAAACAAGCTTACGCTATTTTCAAAGCAATTAAATATTTCAGACCCTTTTTACTTAAAACCCATACAAAAATCATTGTACCGTTTCCAGCGGTAAGAAATATTTTAGTCCAAAAAGATGTGGGTGAAAAAAGAGATAATTGGATTACTACCTTACAAGAATATGATTTTGAGATCAAACCTAAAAATATTGTTAGAGGTCAAGGCTTTTGCAAAATACTAGCTGGAGCATCACAGATTTCTGAGAAATCATCTGAAGAGATACAAACGTATGAGGTAAGACTAAACGATGTTGAATCATTATATGTTGATATCATTTTTTATCTGAAGAATGGATATGCCCCTCCAAATCTCGATCACACAAAGAAAAGAGCCTTAAGGTTCAAGGCTAAACAATATCAGCTTGTAAACGATGTTCTTCTTAAAATGAATTACGATTATGTTCTTCTTAGATGTTTGGAGAAATCTGAAGCTGATAAAGTCTTGCAGGAACTTCACGATGGGCCAGCAGGTGGACATTATGCTGGAGATTCTACTGCACATAAAATTCTTCGCGCAGGCTATTACTGGCCCACTTTATTCAAAGATTCACATAGCTATGTAAGAATATGTCAAATTTGTCAAACCACAGCTGGAAGACAAAAGAAACCATCATTTCCATTACAACCAGTAAACATTGAACAACCTTTTGATCAATGGGGATTGGAAATAATAGGTGAGATCGTTCCTCAATCTTCTAAGCAACATAGGTATATCATTACTGCAACTGATTATTTTACGAAATGGGTAGAAGCAGTCCCTCTCAAGACTACTAATGCTGAGCATATCATTGAATTCATAGATCAGTTCACAATCACTAGGTTTGGTTTACCTTCTGCTTTAGTATTCGACAATGCATCATATTTTTCTGGTAATGCTATGACTGAATTTGCACTCAAGAGAGGTTTTAAACTTAAATACTCTGCCAACTATTATCCACAGGGAAATGGGTTAGCCGAATCCATAAATAAAAACTTAATCAGAATCATTAAGCGAACCATTGATCAAAATAATAAAAATTGGCATAAGTCTTTAATATATGCTTTATGGGCAGATCGAATAACACGGAAGTCTTCTATTGGCACTTCTCCCTTTAATTTAGTTTATGGGAAAGAAGTAGTTCTTCCAACTCATTTAGCAATTCCTTATTTGGCCTTAGTTCAATATATTGATGAAGTACCAACTTCTTCCTTGCAACTAAGACAGATGGAAATAATTAAGTTAGAAGAACAACGAGAAAAAGCCAAAATAACTCATGCTCATCATCAAGCATTAGTAAAATCTTCTTTTGATTCAAATATGATAACCAGAAAAGACTTTCAGGTTGGAGATCTTGTTTTAAAATGGGACAAGCCGCATGAGGAAAAATGAAAACATACGAAATTTCAACGAATGTGGCTTGGTCCTTTTCAAATTGTAGAAATCATAGGTCCATCTACTTTTATATTACAGGATTTAACAGGAAAAAGAGTCTTTACCTGTTAATGGAAAAATTCTCAAAAAATACTTTCCATAGGAGATCATTCTTCTATTTTGTATATTAGTTTTCTTTATTGTCAAAATAAAACGAGTTGTTAATGGTTACATTTGGAATTCACAAAGAAGAGATAAATTCTCTTTGTAGATTTTGTTTCTTCACTTTTTATGAATAGAATTCTTTTCAGAATATTGATCATTGTTGTTCAAAGATACAGTTAAAAAACTTTAGTCTTGAAATGATACTAGTTTCAACTTTGAAAACTTTGATGAAAGGCAACTTTTAGTGAAAGATTGTTTTATATCAGTTCAATGAAAGGTATCAATAACAAAACAAAGTTTCTCTATAGAAAATTTCCTTCTAAAAACTCTACCATTGTCGTCTAGAGCTATCTTAGGGAAAAAATGATACCCTCCCCGCTTAGAAAATTACAATCTTCAAAGAATTATCCAATAATACATTTTTTTAACTTAAAGAGTAACAGGTCTCATCACGAGCCGACTTATCATGATCATAGATATTATAGCTTGTTGACTTTGCCAATACTGCATACCATAACAGGGCAATGACTCAAGATTGTTGCAATCAAAAGACAAGGGGTCTCATCACGAGTCAGCTTGTTTAGCAAAGTTATAAATCAAGTGAATGGCTTTGTCATGAGTTGGCTACCAAACCAAGACATTGTTCTTTAAGAATAAAAAAGAAAATCAAAAGCAATAAGTGTAAATATGGATTTCTCTTTGAAAATTGTATATTTCTCTTAGTAGGATACAAGATCATTGCTGGGTAACAGGTAACCCTGTCGAGGCTATAAACACTTGCTGGCAGCAGTGGCTCTACCTACGACAAATGAGCATATTTAAAGCTAATTTATAGAGAAGCCTTTGTTTTTATCTTTTTAAATCAAGTAATGACTGATGTAAATACAAGGACTAGCTTGAGGAAGTGAATAATCAAAAGTTGAATATAGAAGGAACGAAATATCATTTATAGATTGAAGCATAATGTACTTTGTCTTTTTATAATAAAGTTTGATTTTCTAGAAAATTTTCTATTTTTAAAAGTTTAGAAGATCCAAAAGAAATGCAGAGATAACTGGTTCTTCCAAGTGAATCGCTAATTTTTGTGGCCAGCAACAACCCCCCTTTTTATTTAATATTAGTAATAATACTAAATAAGTGGGGACCCTTAGTCAAGAAATCCAAAAAATTAATTTGTTTTTATTTCCTTTCTCAAATAAAACCTAAGTTTACGATAGATCAAAGCATAATCTTTCTTTGAATAGAAATACTGCATCCATCGCAAAAAAAGGATATCATTTATCAAAGCATAATCTTTTAAAATTGCGATTCTGCGATATTGCGATAGTGCGATCCCAAAGAACTAGACATTAAAGTATTTATCGCAAACCGCATATCGCAGAAAAGTTGTTTAGTAAGTTACATTTT